>VZTU01008650.1:487207-539117 GCA_013400835.1 Zapornia atra
GGAAAAGGTAAAACCCCAGTGTGGTGGTGTACAGCTGATGGGCTGGATATTTTTTGACCAGACTGAAAAGTCTGTCTTGTTTCCTATAGTTATGAAGAGTCAGTACCTCTCTTTCTTGCACCACACACAAGGTGGGACAGAGCCTGAGGAGCTGGCTGAGTTAAGAGGGTAGGGATAGTTGTTAGGGCCTGATGGGGAGGTTTGGAATAGTCCCCAGTAACCTTATGGTAAGCAGAGCATCCCTGGGGGCATATGGAGGTGGTGGGGGAGCTGGCTGTGGATGGTGAAAGGGGTGACTGGGATAAGGTTGGGCCTTGAAGGAGTGAGAGCTGGAAAGAATTGAAGTTTTCCCAGAAGGAGGGAGCTTGTGGTTGGAATATGGGTAGAGGGGTGTGAGCATGAAAATGATAATTGATTTCCATGGCTTCTGGGGTGGGAGCTGTTGAACACGGACATTTAGTTATGGGGATGTTACGGGTTAAGGGGACATTTCTGTTCTGCTCTTTGGAGGGAAGAAAACAGCATAGGCCTGGGGTGGGGGGAAGTGAGACCCTGACGCCAAGTCCTGTCAATTCAGCCAATGCTGTGAGGGCAGTTCCTGTCCTGGTTCAAGTAACACTGCCTGGCTCAAGGCCTCACCCTTTGCTTCCTACTAGGGTGCTTTTAACTAAGGAATAACCACAATAATTTGTCTACTGTTAGGTGTAAGCTCTGAGTGGGCTTCTCTTAGCCTACTAAGTAATGCCACTTGTGTTTGGCTCACAATTTTCCATCAGAGAGAGCAGGGTGCCATAAAGTCATACAGGAGCTCCTTGATAGCTGTCTTGGCAGGAAGGGTGGTTGAAGAGCAAGAGAATAAGACAAACTGTAAGCCTGTGTGAAACCCCTTGTCAGGAGATGTGAGGAATCTAATCTATTCATGGTTATAAGTAGGAAGCATACATTTTTGACAATCTAATGAAAAAATGCAGGCTAGTTCACCATTAATTGCACTTTGGGGTATATTAAAACTAACTTCAAACCACAGAATAATTGATACTGAATGAAGACACAAAGTTAGTTTGACCTATTTAGGCATTCTCTGTATTCTGGCTGGAGGTGTCAGGTAATTTGCTTTCTCTTTAAATCATTTACCTCTTAATTAGAGAATCCGAAAGTCCAGAAGTGGGGAGTGGTAGTCAGAGATTTGAAATGTGACTGGGAAAAAAGGTATTGCCATTTTCTCTATGATCTTGGTTTAGCCCATCTTCTATTTTATGATAGAACGAAAAGGCAGTATGTTTGTGTTGCACCAGGTACTCAGCAAAACTCTTCTGTAGGCTCTTTAAGAAATAGGGTTATGATTAAAACCAAGGTTGGTTTTAATCATAACCCTATTTCTTATAGGTCAACATTCTACTTGATATGTTTCTCAAAAATATTTGTCGTAGAGATATGTGTTTTTACAAGTGCCACTGTACAGCTTGCTCCTTTCTTTTATTAGCACTGTTAAGAGAACCAGTTCAGCTGAGCGTGTGTCCCCAGGCGGTCGGAGGGAAAGCTATGGAGATTCCAAAGGGAGTCGCAACCGCACTGGATCCACCAGCAGTTCATCTAGTGGTAAAAAGAACAGTGAAAGGTAATGCTATTGAAATACCTCTCTCCTCTGCC
Organism: Zapornia atra; assembly: GCA_013400835.1. NCBI lineage: Eukaryota > Metazoa > Chordata > Aves > Gruiformes > Rallidae > Zapornia > Zapornia atra. Next base: position 488,858 of record VZTU01008650.1, read on the forward strand.
TACTGCCCTAATAATTAAATTAGTTTCTTTTCTGAAATTGGATTCTCTAGTTCAGCAAATACTGGGAGCTTTTTTTTAATAAAGATCCTAGACTTGGAAAAAAACCTATTTTAAAAGATTACAATTTTGAAATAAAACAGGTTTTCAAATGTGGATTAAATTTATTTGCTTTATATCCAAACTATAAACAACGTGAGAACCTTGAGTTGCCTGGAAAAGTTTGTAATTGCTAAGCATACTTTTCCATTATCTTAGTGGTTTTGCTTGGTTTTCCAGTTCCTGACATGTACTTCTTTGAGCTCCTGATGATGGTGCATTGACTCCAGCTGAGCACCACACTACTTGTTCACTCTTCCCAAGCAGGATGGGAAATAGACTAGGAAGAGCGAAAGTGAGAAAACTCATAGGTCAAGATAAAAGCAGTCTAATAAATAAAGGAGAGGGGAAGAAAACCCAAAGCAAGCAATGGAAAGACAGTCACTCGCCACCTCCCATGTTCAGACTGATGTCCAGCCAGTCTCTATGCAATGACTGCCTCAGTCTGAGGTTCGGATTAATGAGAAGTGGAGAGGCTTATGTACAAGTGCTGTCCAGAGAAGTGGAATAAAGTGATGCCTCTGATATATCTTAGAAGGCTTCTTTGCAGTGCTGGGAGTACAAGGGAAAAAGAATAGCTGGTCCAGGGGTTTCAGACCATTTTGCTTCACCTGTGCTATTCCAGTTTTCCACCACCAGAAAGTGGTGTTGATGGTATTGTTTCACTGTCTCAGGTGAAAGGACCATAGGAACAGAATGCTAATGAAGGTGACATAATAACATAGTTATTATGCCCATACACCTGCTCTGTATGGGCATAAGTGCCATCATAGCAGTCTATGGGTTACTCATGAGACGATGGTATGGCACAAACCATTCCTTCCTTTTTATCTCTTCAGCATCTTCGCTTGATATAAGGGATGAGTGAGGTTGTTTTGTACTAATGGACGGCCTAGATATGGGTGATGAAGTTAGTAGTAGTTTGTTTCCTGACTTATATATGTTTTCAGCTATGAAGCAAGGCAACAAGCGTGCAAAGTTTATGAAACTTGTGAGAGGTTTAGCAAATTATGGGAATAATGAAAAAATTAAGAATACCGTCAGATAAAAGGTTATAAAATTGTTAACCAATTAAGATATAATTAAATACTTACACCAATTAAACATTTAGCCAGTGCACAGTGTTCATGGGTGCTGTGCATCTATGCATATGAATGAGGTTTTTAAAAGCCAGCAGAATTCTTCAGGACTAGCGTTTCTGGCAGTTCTGGAAATCTGATTTCATCTCAGCATATGATTTTTTGGTAAAATAATTATAAACAAACAATAAATAGCCATTGGGGAATGTATTTTGAAGAAATGAGAATGCTGCAGTGGTACTGAGTGGAAATGTTGGAGTGGTTTTGGTTTGCTTTAAAAGATTTTTGTACTTCACTTTAAATTTCCTAAAAGACTGAAATATAACTGCAAAAATCCCCCAAAACTGTAGCAATTAACTCTTTAAGTAATACCTTAATACATGGTATATTTGAGAAGAAAAGCAATCTTTAATTGGATTACTTAGGAGTCATGCGTCTCTCTACATGTGCAGACTTGGATAAAATTGCTACTAAACATAGAATCACAGACTTGTTTGGGTGGGAAGTGACCTCAAAGATCATCTAGCTCCAACTCCCTGCCCAAGTTGCCCAAAGCCCTATCCAGCCTGGCCTTGAACACTCCCAGGGAGGGGGCAGCTTTAGCTTCTCTGGGCAGCCTGTGCCAGGGCCTCACCACCCTCACAGGAAAGAATTTCTTCCTTTTATCTAATCTAAATCCACCCTCGCCTTATCCTATCACTCCATGCCCTTGTAAACAGTCCCTCTTCAGCTTTCCTGTAGGCCCCATTTATGTATGTGAAGGCCTCCCTGGAGTCTTCTCCAGACTGAACCCCAACTCTCAGCCTGTCTTTGTAAGAGAGGTGCTCCAGCCCTCTCATTATCTTTGCAGCTTTCTCTGAACTTGTTCCAGCTGGTCCATGTCCTTCTCGTGTTGGGGACTCCAGAGCTTGATGCAGTACTCTGGGTTGGGTTTCATGAGAGTGGAGTAGAGGGGGAGAATCCCCTCCCTCAACATGCTGGTCATGCTGCTGGTGATGCATCCCTGGTACACAGTTGGCTTTCTGGGCTGCAAGCACACATTGCCTGGTCATCTTGAGCTTCTTGGCCACCAATAGCCCCAAGCCCTTCTCCTTGGGGCTGCCCTCAATCCCTTCTCCACCCAACCTGTAGTTGTGCCTGGGATTGCCCTGACCCATGTGCAGGACCTTGCACTTGGCCTTGTTGCACTTCATGCAGTTTGCATGGGCCCATGCCTCAAGCCTGCCATGGTCCCTCTGGACGGCATCCCTTCCCTCCAGTTTCTCAACCACACAGCATGGTGTCATCAGCAAACTTTCTGAAGGGGCACTCAGTCCCATTGACATCTCAGACTCTTGTAGCACAGAGAATACATACCACTGAAACAGAAAGCTAAGTATCAGTACTCTTGGGGACAATTGAACCTGGAAGTCTTGAAGTGCAAAGCTAAGCAAAAAAATAATGACCAGTGAAGGGACTGCTGAGAAGTCACTTGAAGCTGATGGGTTTTTCTAAGGCTGAACTTTTACATTTTATTTTGCATGTATGTAGAAGTTTGTGCTGTACAGCACATAGGAAATTATAGCAATGGCCTTTATGTTGTAACCTCAACAATTTAAATAAAACCCAACTTTCCTAAACAAAACAGATTTCTTATAGAAAATTCTTGGGTTTAATTTTTTTTTTTTTAATAATTAGATGGGAAGACTTTTCTTTCCAGAATATGAGGAGGAAGTGCAACTACAATGACGAAATGTCATTACTTTTCCAATTAACTGTAGCTTTAACAGTTTTAACAAGCACATCATGATCTTGCAGTGTCTTTTCTGTATGTATTTTATCAATTTTTTTAACAAAATATTTCAAATCCACAAAAGGTGAATCCTGCATCTGTTGTGCAGTGGAAGATAAACCTGTCAAAATCAAAGTACAATGCTTTATAAAATCTGGGTTGTTTTTTAAGCTATCCCTGTGTTTTTGCTGTCTGTGTAAGGTGATAATTATCTGAAGTCAGTATTATATTAAATCTACTAAAGAAATAAGATGAGATTATTAATTAGGTTGCTGTTTATTTAAAATAAGAGAAGATATGACTTCTAGCAGCTACATAGAGTTAATGTACACTTTAAAAAATGGGTTTTGCTATAAGTGAGAAATAAAAACATTGCAACAGAATAAATGGTTATCTGCAGAATTGCTTTGTGTCTGCTCCAAAGTTGATCACAGTACATGAGATGCATTTTTAATTTTTTCATCCTGTTCTAACAGGAACCCAGTGGTTATCTCATTGTGCAGTTGTTAGCCCACAAGGGCTTGAGCACATGTGATGCTGTGCTTAAATAACGTGCAGGTATCCCAAGGAACTAATTAGGGGCACGTGTTAGATTGCCCTTGCTGCAGCTAGTGCCGTTGGTGTCACTATTCATAGGGTTAGAGTTTTCCCTGATTCCTGTCACATGGAGCCAGAGGGTGTTCAGCACCACAGCTCTCACCTCCCTGGGGACTGTCCTTAGCCTGTGGAAGAGGCTGGCTAAAGGCTTGCCTGTGCTTCCTGTTGAAGTTGGGCCACTCTGCAATATATAAGACAAGAATCATGGGACTAGAAGGAAAACGTGTATGTTTCTGTGTGCCAGGGGTTAAGGCTGTCCTCCTAAAGCTAACTGTTTATGTGAAAGAGTGAGGAGGAGGGTGTGTTAATCATCTACTCACAGCCTTATGATTTGTGTCATTCATCCTTATGGGTCCCTTCCAGCTTGAGATGCCTGGTCTGTAGATGAAACTTAAAGCAGAATGCATGTCAGGATTCTGAAAAGGCAATCATGAATTTTTTTCCTCAAAGTATATGGAGTTGTAGGCTGTTGGACAAAAGCATAGTGCTATAGAAAGCTATTTTAAGAAGGTTTAAACATAAGGAGTAAGAAGATGATCATAATCTCCCATGCTGCAGTGGGGCGTCCCAAGTCCCGATGGCTCTGAGCCAGGAGTAGGCCTTCCTGAGGGTTCGGTAAGTAGGAAGTGACTCAAGTTCACAAAAAAGAAAAAGGGTAGTCAGAGCTCTGAGCTGTGTGTGCGGTTAGGGATTGTATAATTAGAAAGTACACATGATTTGCTTTATTACTGCCATGAATCAGCCTTTCACATTAGCTTGATTAGCTTGAATAAGTCAGCATGGTCTGTTCAGAACTGGAGACTCTTTTGTCTCTGATATGGCAGCATTTCTGACTAGTGCTCCATCCCATAAAGTTTTTATTTTCTAAAAAATCTTTGCTCATAAAAGAAATTTATAATCTTGGTGTTAACAATGGCAGCACATCCTGCTATTTATATAGATGAGATTAGCAGTGTATGACAGCTTGAAGCGTGAATTTTGATGCATGATTAATACTAAGGCTGGTAGGATGAAGAGTTGCTAAATCAATGTGTAGGATCAGTAGAATATTTTGTTTTATTTTTAACATTATGTAACCATATTATTCTTACTACAATGTAACATCAGTGCAAAAGGGAAAGTACAGTAAAATTACTAGCAACAACTTTGGTTGTAGGGAAAGAGAATCTTTCATACTTAGAAACAATTGTGTGCAAAAATCTACCCTGATTTAATTTATCTTTTTGGTTTCTTTTTATCTGCCAATTGCAGTCCAGCAGCGGACAGCTCTAGGGGTACTGCACACTTCAGCATTTCTCCATCAGAATGATAGGATCCTTTTGTGATCACCCTAAGAAACGTGTAATAGTAATCTGATATTTCAAGTTTTACTGGATAGAAAGAAAATGGAACCGGGAGGAAAAATAATGGCATAATATAGCTCTGTGTCCCTTTCATGCTTCATCAGAAACAACACCCCCGAGGCTCATTATACAGGGGCAAAGGACGAAGAAAACAAATGACTGGCATTTCTTGAAACAGATTGCTGCTTTCTGGCCAGGGTACTACTATCCAGAGAGCTCCTCAGCTTCTCCGCCTGTTCCTTCACGTGCTTCATGTATTTTCCCCTTGATTTTTGCCAAATGTTTTCTCAAGACAAAAAGACAAACCGATTTCAGGTTGCCTTCAGACAGCAGTACAGTTGGAAAAGAGAAAGAGAAACTGTTATAATAATGAAGGATATGTGCTTTCTGGGTTTTACCAAGTACTGTCATTCACCAGGAAACAATTGGGCAGGTCCATGTTTTATGTAAACTCTTTGGAAAACAGTATTCATGCTTTGGTTTGCTCCTTAAAACCAGAGCAAAGCAAGCCATAAGTGAGCACTCCCACATGGACAAAAGTGAGCACTCCCACATGATACAAATGCCCCCCCTGCTCCATGCATGCAGAGAGATTTTGTAGTCCAGGATGTATTCCTAGTTTCTTGTTATGGTCGTAAACTGCTTTGGAGTAGAATCATAACTGATGCACCTTCTTGTGACCAATTTCTGTGTCCCTCTGTAACTGGACTAACTCTGCAAGGGAAGAGGATCTATGAGATGCTGGAGGAAAACCTATAGTTTTAAGAGTGTAAGGAGAATTGAATGTAAAAGTTTTAACACCTGCCATCAAGGAGCCACAATACATGCTGCTGTAATTGTGTCTGACTGGAGATTTACCTTGTAAATAATTTATTTATTTATGTGTACACACAGAAAAGTATTTTACGTATTTTATATTTTATTTTTAATTTTATATCAATAACTTTATGTGTGCAGACTTTATGTGCCTGTTTTTTAAAATAGAAACTTTTTTCATTGTTTTTCACAGCAAACCCAAGGAACCCATGTTCAGTGCAGGTAGGAACTTTTAAAATTTTAAAGCAGATAAAAAAAAATAAAGCTATTATGTTATCACAGTTGTTCTTTTTATTCTATGGATGCTTAAGAACTTGTATTGGGAATAGAGACATGATAGCTACAGGCTTCTGATGATAAAGTTTTAAAAAAATCAGCTTGGCCCAATAGGTTTATTTTACAGTTAGGATTCTTAGTTGCAAGGCAAAAAATGAAAGGCTGTGTCTTCTTACTCCAAATATGTTCTGCTTTTCAAAGCGATATCAAGATTTTGTTAATTAAAGCATATGCCAAATTCCAGCTATGATGCTGTCAAGTTAATCATAAAAGAGAGCCCTCAACTGCTGTTAAAGAATGTCCCATCTGTCCCAATGCCTTGTAATAAAATTTGTCAGATTAAAAATAAAAAAGGTGTTTAGTGACTACAGTTTTGGAACTCTATCCTAAATTTGAAAATTGCTTTAATTTATTTCCTACTTGTGTATTATCCCTGTAAAAATATTTTGAAAGTGAAATAGTAGGTATAAGTGAAAGCAGACTTTGTCCTTGTCATTGGACAGTTACAAACTCTTGAACAATCTCAACAAAAATACAAAGTGAAATACTGTCTGTGACAGTTATTTTTGTTCTGAAAAACCAAGGACAACTACAATAAAAGCTTTCTTTTAACAAAATAAATGGAATGGAAAAAACCCAAATGACTGGTTTATCAGATGTATCATATACTTTTTGTGTATAGTTGTGTAACAGTAACCATACTTGAAGCTGAAAAATTTGAAAATCTCTTGTTTACTGAGCTGATTGATCAGTGTCCACAAAGCTCTTAAGCCATACGTCAGGGTTTGGTGTAATTGATTCTGAACTCAATAATGCCTACAACTAAGTAAGCATCTAAGTATTTTGTGGCAGTACAATCAATCACAGTTCATGGTGTTTTCATGAAAACTTTTTTTAGAAAAAGAAAACTTAAATTTGCACAGTATATACTATTGTCATGTAGCATTTCTTCTTCCCTTGCATCATGTAAGCAAAGGCATTTGGAATAATTTTTTTCTTCTGATGCTTTCACTGTAAATAAAGATTGGTAATTAAACAGGTGTGACACTACTTTTATCTTTCTCACCTGGACAATCTTCCTACTGAAATGAATGATTTTTTTCTAAGCAAGTTATATTTGGTATTTCACTTTAAACACAGAGTTGCATAACAGAGCTTAAGCTAGTATTTTAATGATAGAAGAACTAAACAGATTCCCCTAGCTGGAGGAAAAGGGTTTTGACTGTAATTACCCAGAGTATGGCATAGAGTATGGCTCGAGTAGGAGGTTAGCTTCCAGCAGAATGCGACCGGACAGCAGGTAGAGCAGGTATTTAGTGAGTTTATGTATTCAAACACATCTTTATCCAGCCCTTCTGTCTCTGTCTCTGTAATCACAAGGGAAGCGCCGTGTGACACACTGCAAAGGTAGGCTTCACTTCCAAAACCTCATAGCTCTCGAAGCAAAATGGCACTGGTGGGATAAAAGCTCAATGTGTAAACAGCTACTTTCTAGCTTGTGCATGTTTTGCAATGTTAAAACTTTCCCAGTTCTCTTGAACAAAACAAAAATATTATACCATCGATTATCCAGTCTCCTGAATTATAACCCTCAGGGGCACTTTAATAATAATAACAGCGGGTTATAATTGAGATTTCTGTGGAATTTTTCAGAAGAATTTGAATTAAAAAAAATATGTTGAGAGAGCTATATGGCAACACATGGATGTTCACTGTGTTTGAAATGGTGTTCTGCACTTCTGCTGAAATTCATATAGAATTTGCCCCTTTGTCGGCTATTTCGCTGTTAGCCTAACATGGTTATAGAAGCCTTGGTTTTTCCCTTGCTTTTTCTTACTGAGTAGACTAGGCTTTTCTGAATGTTGAAGAAACAGACCTAGGCCTCCAACTAATTTCTCACTGCTTTTCGCTCAATGTCATAAAGCAGAGTTAGATTTGGTAAACATACCATATTGTTTTCTAAAGCTTATAGCTAAAGTGTAGTATAAATATGCACATTTTTGATGCATGTTTATGTCTGTGATATAATCACCGATTTGCCTTGCTTTTTAGAGATAGCCAAATCCTAACAGTTTTGCCATTAATCAGCATCTTTCAGCTTTGCAATGATCACAAAGCAAAGAATATTTGTTCTCAAGGCAAAGTCTTTTAGAGAATCTGTACCTCTGTGTATTCTTTGTACGATTTAATGCCTGCAATCAGTAGTGGTCTCCTTTGCAGATCCTACTGGCATTCATGTGACTTCTTATTTCAGTTCAGCAACTGTTAATTTTAACAGATAAAATAACAGGTAAAAGATACATTTGTCTAACAGTTTCGCCATGGGTCTGTCTTTGTAGTTTGATGATTGTCTGTCTTTACATCTGTATCTTCACATTTAGAACTCTGCTGTCTTAAAATCTTAGCTGTGACATGGAAAGGGACGTAGGTTGGCTATGTAGATAATATGCTTGGATTATTAACAAAATCAATGCAGATGCAATTAATATTATCAAAAGTTCGAAATAAATACACAGTATGAATTTCTCTGCCTGACCTAGTCACCCTCAGTTCCTCTTTGTAGCTGAGAGAGAGAGGGCTGCTCTCAAAGCATAGTTTATATACTTGGTATAGATCTAATTTACTGTACTTTTGGACACCTGCCTTAACATGTGATTGATTTGTTCAAAAGTACCTGTTTCTCCCTATTTACTCTGAAAAGGAGTTTTGAATTACTAGGTAAAATGCTTCCAATGGCTAAATGCAAGTTTTATGAGTCCCATAAGTTTCAAGTGAGAAAAGCAGCTCTATGAATTGAACTTCCATCATTCCCAGCCTTAGATAAACTCAGTCAGGGATTGTCACTGCTGGAAAATCTATTGACTTCCAGTGCACCAGTACCAGCCGTATTGGCATGTGTTCCCAGCTCATTAAATAGATGCTGCATGCGCATACAAATAGTGCTGTAATGCTCTGCTGTTTAATGCTCTACCCTTTATAGTTTATTTTCCAATACAGATCTATTGGCCTAGATTTTTCAAAACAATTCTAGTATTCTAGCATTTTATCAGGCATTTAAGCTCCAGCCATCTGTCACCATCGTTTCGCCATTGTTATTGTTGCTTCTTTTTAGCATTCAGTTTTCTGTTGTTTTCATTATATGCATGAATGATGTAAATGAAGGGATTTTAGAGAGCCCTGGCTGTAACTTTACCGTGACAGATCAGGTAGATCTCTTTCCCAAATGAATTGGTCTAAAGGCAAAGTACACATATATTTAAGTACTACAGCATAGGTATGATGTTTATTTGTTCAACCAATAATTTTTATTAATTTAGTCAGGATTTGTAGCATATTTCCAATTAAAAGAAAGCCTTAATTTTCAAATTAAAAAATAGTGATATAGTTGTAATGATATTTAACAATTCATAGCATAATTTTAACAGTCCTAAATTGTATAATTTTTTTTTTTCATTTACATGATTTTGTTACTTCTGCCCTTCCATTTCCTCTGTGCCCACGATTATTCTGTCTAGTAACTCTACAGATGTCACTGACTCCAAAACTGCTTGATTCGCATGAGAACAAGGCTGAACCCCTTGATCTGCCGATGGAGCAGCAAGAGCCAGCACGTTCTGAATCTGGACAAACTTCACCAGAAGTTCACAGGACACCCACTTTGGCCTTGCCAGTTCCCAAAAGTCCTAGTCAGACCTTCATGGCATTTCCCAGATCTCCTAGTTTTATAAGCCCCATGAAGTCCCCAAGTCAGTACTTCCAGATCTGTTATTAATCCCCACTTTTCTCCCCCAAAAATACCTTACCAGTACAACACATTACTCTTAGTATTTTCTTCTAGAAATGTTTACTTCTGTCAGCCAATTCAGTTTTTGTAGCTTTTCTTCTGTATGTCATTTTCCTTTCTTTTAATGTGCTGTCAATGTTGTCATTCCTTTTTCAATGTTTAGTAATACTTAAAGCACTTTTCTGCATGTACATCAGCATGATTCCTTTTACTAATTGTTTGTGTTCCTTATTTCGAATGTATCTCTAACACTGTATCAAGTGTAAAGCGTACCTTTACACTGAGATGCAAAGAATGCAACTGAGTGTCGAAAAATACTTTAGATGCTGATGCTCCACTGTAAATATTCATTAAAAATAAAATTAATTTAAAGTGGCATTTCTGCGTTAATTGTAATCCTTGATGTTTTCCCCTTCATTTTTAATATTTAAAAAAAAATGTAATAGTGTAAACTATTTTTCACACAAAAAAGTTTTTATTGCAGTCCTTTCAGTTTTGTAGTTCTTCATGACATTGTTTAGTTCTGATTCTGCTGCTCAAAATATTTAGAGGAAAAAGGGACTTTGTATGTTGAAAAAAAATTCTGCTTAGTGATTATGATTTAGGAAAACAACCCTGCTTAATTTCTAAGTTTGAGATTGCATGTCATTCTGTAATTGTAACGCACCAAACTGTAAGTGGGAAGGGATGGAGGAGCTCTGGAGTTCTCCACTGATGGTTTTATTTGTGTAACGCTAAACATTTCTGACCTTTTGTAGAGGAAGGATACGTAAAAATGTTTCTTCGTGGACGTCCTGTTACCATGTACATGCCCAAAGAGCAAGTGGAATCTTACAATTTGGAAGCAAAAGTAGAACTACCAGCCAAGAGGCTTAAACTGGAATGGGTGTATCCTTTCTGTGCTAGAGGACTACTGGAAAGCAATCATTTCTTAATGATTTCTTTGAAATAGCTTTTTGAGCTCAAGTACAGCAAATTTAAGATCTTTATGAATAGGGTTCGTTTCATTAGTGAAACACCATTCCATTGAATCAGATGTTAATTTCTTGAGGCTGCTGATCCGCACCTTGCGAAGTACAAGGTGGCAGCTTAAGAAAGATTTTGCTTAAATGTTTGCCTGGAGGTTAAATCTGAAACATGGTAATTAAATGAAGATTAGACTAGGCATATTGTAAAAATGTAGTGAGCTGCTGTTATTAATTATAATGGACAGAAAAGAAGCTCAGGTTTTCGTGCTGATTCTCAGCAGTAATATATTGTTTTAAACTGTGCTTGAAAAAATGTGCACCGTTGTCCTTTAAAGGATGCTATTATCAACTTCAGTACTTGAATAAGCCCTGAATTGAATAGCACTTTGCAACCAATATGTGCTTGGCAGTAAAATTTGTAAGATATCATATATAAAATACTCTTTGAATTTAGATTTTTAAACTGTGTTTAAACACCATAAGTACTGAATAAACAGAGTTTTCCACCAACTTCTATGAGTGGACATAATTACAGAATTTTAACTTGAAAGAATTAATGGTTTCTTTACATACAGAAGTTTTCAGATTTAACTTTTAAATATAGTGAGAAAATAGACTCTATTGCAAAAAGAAATGACATTTCATTTTTGTATAATCCTAGTGCTTGTAATTGAAGATCGAAGATAAAATATAAATAAAACAAGATCTCAGCCTGTTTGTAATATCCACTATCTTTAGAGAGATGAAGTCTTCGTATGGTTTTCTATTTTGAGAAAAGTACTTTTTTGGGAGGGGGTCCTAAACAGTGCTAATAGGAAGTTGCTTTGTCTTCATAAAAAAGAAGACAAGCTGTAAATAGCCTTTTTCAAAGTTGCATAAATAGAACTGCATGTGGTTTCAGAATGCACACAGAGAGTTTCCCAAAGTCCCATTGTATTCACAAGAGATTAATGACAGATTTAGTAACTGTTGGTATTACTCCTGTTGCAGCTGGGCCTGTAGGTTCTACCCCACTCTGCTGGAACTGTATAGGTAATAATGCACACAGAAATAGCTGAAGAGTTAAAAGATTAAATCCACAAAATTAACCAAATGGCTGAGCTAAGAGGGATAAATACTGCTTGCAGCTTTTTACCATCTACAGCCTCTCACCGTATACCACAACGGAATTGTGAGGTGTTTGTAAGGTGCCCCTCTCAGGGGGGCCTCAGGCTGGTAAGGGAGGAAGGGTTAGGATGCTTGCTCAACAAAAAAAACCTCAACCACAAAACAAACCACATTGTCATTAGCAGTGTGTAGATGGAAACCAAAGTTAATATTTCAACTAAGAAGTTATAATTATCAATTCAGTCTCATTAGTTAATCACTTAAGCTTACTTAAATGACCGAATGTTTGCCCGATGGAGCATTATTTTAGTTTGAATATTCACATGTCCTTCCAGGTGTGTCTGAATACCCAGCAGAATGCGATATATAAAGGTTGTCTATGAATAGGAAAGGTATGAATTAATAAAATGCTCTAACTAACTCTGAATGGTTACTGAGGATGAAGCATATTTTTTCCAAAAATACCGTGCTAATTTTTTTTTCAGATTTTAATTTCTTTGCAGTTAAACCAAATCATCATTCTAGGAAGTTAACACCAATCAATGGCTAGGTATATAAAAGAGTTCTTTAAAAAAAAAAAAAAAAAAAGAGACAGAGAGCACCATGCCCAATTCCTAGACTATAATGATGAGTAGAAAACCTGGGAACAGAGGCTTAAAATAATTTTAAGGAGAAGGATTATGACAGCTGAAAATGAGCCGATATTACAGGCTTTCATTCTAGTTAAGTTGGAGAAGCTGAGCTGTTTGCTCAGAGGGTAACAGAGCTGGTGTAGGAGAAAACTTCTCTGTAGTAGACAAATCAGCCTGGCTGTGGGATGACAGCCAGAAATCCTTTATAATGTAAGAACGGGAATAGTGAAACAAAGTGTTGGAGGTGAGGCAAATGGAAAGGACAAAGCAGACTGTGATGAGGAACAGAGGGAAGGAAATCCAATTTGGGTAGATTTTGGGGCATGCCTGAACCCTAAAGGGGTTTTACAGTCATCTTAGCATGTAACTTTTTTGCTAAGCCAGACCACCTCCAATCCATTCAGACACGAAGAATGCCGAGTGATGAGGTGAGAGGGAGGCTGGAGCAGAGGTGGTTAAATCTGACCAAGAAATCGGCACTGGGGACATCAGGGTGGGAGCAACAGTCTGCATGGGCCTGTTTGAGATCAGCTCCCTTGACAAGCAGGAGGTTTGAAACAAAAGCTGCAGGCCAAACGAAAAGAAAAGGTCAAGATAACATTCCCTGAAGTGCCAACTCACCAAATCAAAGTTGAAGCCACCAAATCCAAGTGTGGGAAACAGTGAGGAGAAGGAGAGATCAACCCCAGGAGTTTACATCTGAGAAAAAAGGCTGATAGAAAGAAAGTGAGTGACAACAGCAATCATGCAAAGGTTTGAATGCAGCATTGTTCCCCACAGGAAAGAATTGTAAAGAAAAGATATTTTCCCTAAAGAATGTAAACGTTTCCACTTAATAGCTATTTTTATGCACAGACATTTGTTCCTTATGAATGTCTGTATAATGTTTTTACTTCACTTTTAAAAAAGAAAAATTAAATTCCTTAAGATAGCTTCAACTATGTTCATTATAAATTTGATTGTACTTTGTTGAACTGGGGAAATTTTATGTTGGGTTCAGTTGGTGATGGTATCTGGCCACACATTAAAGAAATTTAAACAAATAAAGCATTGTCCTTCAATCTAGAGTAGTAACTAACCTTTACAGATAGATTAAAATTGATAGTAAATGCCTTGTAATTGGAAAATATTGGTAGTTTACATGTGATCAGATTTGAGTATCTCAGACTTGAAAAACCTTTGGCTGAAATATTTGAATTTGGGAGTCCAAAAGCTGCATCTTTGGATGCAGATGTTGATGGTTGGATGCACAGCACTACCTCTGTAGCATCTATTAGACTAAAACAATCAGCAAGCTCTTATTTAGGTTCCTACTTTAGAAGTAAGATGACATTATTCAGGAAGTAAGGAGAATAGTTAATGTGTGTGTTTTAGTTTGACTGGGTTACCGTTACCGTAGAGATTAGTGCACAAGTCTCTTTTTAATATCATATAATTGGGGTTTCAGTACCTCTTCATATATTTATCGCAGCCAGCTTCTCCATATTGACTGAATTAGAATGCACTTTGGTTTTGCCAAGATTCTGCTAATGCTGTTTCTCTCTGTTCCATAAAAAAGGAAAGCCAAAATAGTTGTAGTCCCTAATGACTGTTCAGAAGAATAAAACTGCATAATTTGACTGAATTAACATTTGGTCTAAATGAGATTATTTATGGATTAATTCCAGTTATTTCATTGGATTAATTTTAGATTAGTGCTGATATGACTAGCATCAGAATCTGGGCCACTGCCTTTTAAATACTACAGAAATAAATTGGAGTGGATGATGTAACCCTTTTACGGTTTCATATCCATCTGGCTGGTAATGCCCAGAATAATGAAATCAATCAACCTGCACAAAGGATAATGCAATCAATCCTAATGTAATGCAGGGACATCTACTAAATGACTTATTAGTGTTCCCATCAAGTCTAAATTTTAGTTTTAATTAGTCAACCAGTGTAAATAGTAAATACACTTGGGACAAAATTAATATTGCCTTATTCTGGAATTTATCAAATTCTGGAGGATGCTAAAGGGATATATGTCAGAAAATCCTGTCTCCTTTACCATGTATTTTCCATAGGGCGTGTATGTTCTGCAGTTACTCAGACTGTGAAATGCTGTCTCTCCCTTCACTGCTGTAAGGGAAGAGTTCCGATGGCTGCCAAGTGATAAAGCTGTGCTCAAGCCAAGAGATGCTGACTTCGGGGAAACGGAGGGACAGAGAATCCATTTTGGTTTTCCACATATTTAACATTGTTCATTGGTAGATAATGTTATTGCAGCTTGACCAACATGCTAGCTATGGATACCGGGGTCGGGACTGTCGCAGTAATCTCTATCTTCTTCCAACGGGCGAAACTGTGTATTTCATCGCGTCTGTAGTTGTGCTATTCAATGTTGAAGAGCAACTTCAGAGACATTACACTGGTCATAATGATGATGTGAAGTGGTAAGTCACCACCAAACAACCATTCTCTTTTTCTTTTTAAAACAGTTTGGGAGGTAATAATTTGTTCTTTTAATATACTTTTGAAAATTTGATTTAACTTCTCAGCCTTGCTTAGGTTGGGTGCTTAATGCCTCACAGTGCATTTCCACAATCAGATAAAGGTCTGACCGTTGTCATGGTAATGATGTCAGATGTCTATTATAGCTCTGCCTAGTCAGCATATGAAGCAACTGATGTCAGGATATGATGGCACAGACCTGAGGACATCCAAATATGTCCCCAACAGAGCCTAAGTTCACTTCTGAAACCTGCCTCAAAGTCTGTGCTGCCATATGTACTGTGCTTCCTTCTTTGGATATGTCCATATGCAACTGCTGTATTGATGTTCTCCAAATTACTGCTTGTTTCTCTGTCTCAGTTGCTAACAATTCCTCCTTCTATCTACCTGGGAATTTTTTCCCCTAACTAACATAATTTTTACATTGAGAAGGCAGAAAAGTAGAAATCTGATAATCTGTAGATCCACTCATTTTCATTACTCTGTTTTTAGGATGATTTGGCACTACTTGCTTCTTTAGACTTTTCTCCTTTCCCTTTTTAAGTAGGATTGAATTATTCATCTTCACCTGGATTGGGGTGCCAGCTACAGGTCCTTCAAGCTCAGTCTATCCAGCAAAATAGTTTTATATTTATAATCTCATTTGCAGTCTTCCTGGTACTCTACAGGCATGTCCACGTCATGGCAGATACCCTGCAGACTAGTCCTGAACAGCCTGGCTTGCAGGCACACCAGCTTGTGCCTTCAAAGGGCTTTAGCTGTGTTCAAGCTTAGAGGAGACTAGGTATCAGGAAACACCAATACCATTAAACTGAAATCTAAATGAACATATGGTTTATCTTGTTGGTATCTATTTGCTTGCTGAGTGTAACTGAAAAAGAGCACCTGGATTATCTGATGGGCCACAATGTGTGAAATGGGTTTAACATCCGTTTAGATTAAGGGATGGAACACCTGTTGTCCCTTAAAGCCAAAAATAGACCAGATAATGAAATCTCATTGCATTGTAAGTGTTGTTTCATAAAATAGAATTATTTGTATAATCTAGTTGCTTTACAAGGAGATTTTTATCTTGGACCTGTTCCATCTCATTTCGTTTTTTCAAATTTTCTGACTCCTTAGATATTTGAAAGCTTTCAGGTTTATTAGAAAGAGGATACCTTTCTGCATTATAGAACTGAATGAATTATTGCCACAGTTCGTTTTGCAGGGTACTTTGCCTCTAGAACTGTATGCAGAGCACCAGCAGTGAAAAAAAGCATTCACAGAAGATTTGGGGCAAAAAGAGACTGTACTCCAGGATTTAATACAAATTTCAGGCTGTTTTTTTCCTTAGAGACATTAGCTGACATTGAAAATAGCTTCTAAAGCTGCAGTTTCAATTTTAGAGTCAAAATTCCTGATTTCTGTATACTGATTCTTACTTACTAAAGGACTTTTTTTACCTTTTGAGAAATACTAGAGGAAAGTTGGTATCTCACTACTAGACCTGCTGAGTATCTGGTCAGTACAGTCCACAGAGCAATGCTGGTGTGGATACACATATGTTTGTTCTAGAGGATTGTTGCTGGACAGTATTGACTGTACTGGTCGGTACCTCTGGTCAGAACCTCTGACTAGAGGTACCTGAAGTTAGATAACTAGTGCAAATTGTGAACTTGTTATACACTGAAATCACTTTAAATCTAGGTGAGGCAATTCCCAACGTAAGTTAAACTGAGGCTTATTTGATACGAGCTTTGCAATATTATGGCTTAAGCATACTACTGCCTTAAGCATACTACTGCCTTGCTCACAATAAAAGAGCATGAAAATTCTTTTATCAGTTCTGTCGTACTTTTTAAAAGTTTACATGTGTGCTATGTGCCTTATCTGACTAAATAAGGCTGTTTATTACAGGTTTAAGAAAAAGTTTGATGAAATAGATAATGAGTGGCTTTAAGTTTTGCCTCTTTCTTTTCTTCAGCCTGGCTGTCCATCCTGATAGGATCACTATAGCAACAGGTCAAGTTGCAGGGACATCCAAGGATGGAAAAGTGAGTGACCCTGTTGTCAACATATAATTGCTTGTATTTCCCAAGAACATGCTATTGAGATACATACTATATTCTTTTCATGTTGTAGTTAAACTGGTCTTACATTTTAGGACTGAACACAAGCAAAACTTAATTTGAGAGTGTGTATTGCACACTAACAAAGTTACCCAGTTGCATTAGCAAGATGAATCAGTGGCTTCTGCTTCCATTCCTTACACAGACTAAAGGTAAATTTGAAGCTGGTCTCCAAAATAAATGGGGAAGAATGAGGCTACAGAAGAGACCTGAGAGGGAAGGTGGATGTGAAGAGAAGGAGGAGAAGCAAGAGAAATTGAATTGTATGCTATACAACTTGAGGTCTGATCACAGCTACCAAAACCAAAGTACAAATAAGAATGGCTTTGGGTTGTTCAGTGAAAACAAAATTCTTACTCTTGACATCATCTAGGCAAGAATGTATTTTTCTCTCTCTTATTACCTGTATTATCAGAAAGCTTAGCTGTAGGCTATGAGTTTATTTGAACGGAGTAAGATGAGCATTGCTCGAAACAGCTAAGACAAGTGAACAAATGGGTACAAGCAGAGGCAGGAAAAGCAGGAGGAAAAAGTCACTCAGCAGATTATGCAGCTGATGTCACAGCCAAACTATTTTTGGTAGGTGTCAAAGAAGAATTTTAGGATAAAAACGGATTATCAATATGCTAACTAAGTAAATGAGGGAAACAAAATCCCAGTTATGCAATGTAAGGTTTATATAAAGATTCACGTAGTTGAAATACATAAACTCTTAATTTTTATTGTGTTGGAGAAATCTTTACATTTGTAAATACAATTCCCTACCATTGTATTAGTGAAATAAAATTTAAAGGACTGATGTTGATGCTTGAGGGGAAAGTGGAATATATAGCTAGGTAAGCTTACATTAAATCCTTTTAGATAACTGAGATACTGAGTGGCCTTGATTTATTTGTTTATTTATCTTTAGTAGCACTACTTTGTAAAGATAGACTGAAGGCTGTTGCTTTCCCCCTCCACCCTGATGCCGTAATAAAACATGCTCGCTTTATTTGAAACGGCAAGGTTAAAAAGGAAGTAAAACACGGCCTTCTTTGGATTCCTGCAAAGGCTGAAGATGCCGTGTTCAACCTCCTAACTCTTTCTGAAGCAAACCTGGAGCAGCAAGTCTTTCCTGGGATTGCCCTCTGCTGGATTCGAGCAGTTCGTCTCCACCGGGCTGATCCCGGGTGGGGCTCTCCTGTCGTGCAGAAGCCAAGGACAGAGGGCAGGGAGAGGGAACCACCGCGTGCTCTTAGGGAATGTTACCTATGCCTTGAATTCTATGTGTAAACAGAAAGTTAATTCTGATGACATGTGCACGGTTCTTTCCTACGACCTTTTTTGTGACGCTGAAATGAAACACATTGTAGAGAACTGTGGTCTCTTTTTAGCACTTGCTGTTTTGATGTTGACCAGAATTATCAAAATATTTTTGAATGCATTCTCATTTTGTTAAAATCCTGATCTCTTCCTCCCCACTCCACTGTTTCAGCTATTATTTCTGTGCCTGTTTTATAGCAATTACCACCACACGTGCGTGTCTGGGATTCAGTAACTCTGAATACACTGCATGTCATCGGAATGGGGTTTTTTGACCGAGCTGTCACTTGCATTGCTTTCTCTAAATCTGTAAGTAAAGTAAATGAAGAGTTGTATTAAGAATGTTTGCTGAACAGGTCTTTGAAGTCTTGAAGATTTAGCTTTATTGACCAAAACAAGCTTCCATCCTTCTCTTTCAGCTTCTTTAGAGGAGGGAAGCGTGCATCCCAATTATTTCCAAGTGTTTAGATTGGTGTTTGAGTTGGTATTGGAGTTGGGCTTGTTCAGCTTGGAGAAGAGAAAGCTCTGGGAGGACCTTGTAGCGGCCTTCCAGTGCCTGAAAGGTGCCTCTAAAAAAGCTAAGGAAGAGCTGTTCACTAAAGTGTGTAGCAATAGGGCGAGGGGTAATGGTTTTAAACTAGAAAAGTGGAGATTCGGGATATTAGGAATATGATCATGCATCATACAGCAACAGAATGAAGCAGGATCATTCCTCCTGGCCCTCCCCGCCCCCGCCCCCCCAGATTGATCCATTGCTCAGACAGGCTCACTCTACAATAGCCCAAACTTTTGTGAACACTCAGCTCAAGAGGCAACAGCAAGCAGCCTTGCTCTGGGGGGCAAAGGGAGGACCGTTTCTGTCAGAGGAGTGCTTGTGTAACTACAGGGTCAGTCTGTTCCAGCAAGCTGATCTGCAGTCAAAGCTAACATAGCTGATGCCAGGAGCAACAGGATACGAAATTCATATTTGACTGGGTTGGGAAACAATTAGACATTACTTGATGGTTTATTCCACTGTGGATACACAGCTAGGAATGAACACCAAAGACTGGAAAAAAAAAAGATCCAAAAATTACCTTTCAAATAGCTGCTGTTTGGGAAAAGATCCAAGGTGAGACTGATGTTGGTCACTTCCCCTCAGTTCAAGTGGAGTCTTCGTTGGAGTTCCTCAACCAGTCTTTGGATTCATACTTCAGAAAAATGTGTACCAACTGGTGAAGGTCTAGCTAATATGATGCATGAAGAGAGACTAGAGAATTAGGGTCAATAAGTTTATAAAGACTAATAGAAGATAGACCTATAAAAATTGACACCTGTCAGGAAGAAGTTGTTTTCTAACTTCCGACTACATTCCCTGACTTTAATCCATTGTTCCTATATAAGAGTAAAATTGTTCTCCTTGTCCATAGCAGATCTGACAATAAGTGATTAGTTTAAATTACAAAGAAAGAAACACAATATAATCATCTGGAAAAGCTTTCTTAACAGCATAAATAATGATGGGTAGTGTGCCCTGGGAATTTCCATCACTGAGTGTTTGGAAAGTGAAACCTATCCCATTCCTAACTAAGCCTGTTTGTCTGCAGTTTGCAAGAGTTCCTCTTCCAGATCCCTTTTTAGCCCTATTTTTCAATGTCCTATACATTACTGTATTTCATGGAGATCTATGGGAAAACGAGAAGTATAACAGTTAAAATGTAAATATGTATAAATATTGTCACCTACACCCAAGTATTTAACTATTTGGAATATGTGTTTACATGTTTCTAGTGTCGGTTGGGGGATGAATTAACATTTTCCATGTTTTTGCCTCAGAATGGTGGAAGTAGCCTGTGCTCTGTGGATGACTCAAACGACCACGTGCTTTCTGTGTGGGACTGGCAGAAAGAAGAAAAGCTGGCGGATGTCAAGGTGTTGCAATGTTTTGTACTGCTTGTTTGTATGTAGGTTTGGATTCCTTGTCCTAAAATGTCCTTCCATGTTTACCATACCGTGCCTCTTTAACGCTTCCACTTTGTAAAAGGCAAAGAACCCAAAGAAAGGGAATATTTTTGCTGACTGTTGAGATTATCCCAATAATGTGTTGGGCTTTTAAAAAAATTTCTAATTGTCATTCCAGATTTGATTAGAAAAGTCTAGGGAGCTATGACAGGAGTGTGTGCAGAAAAGAAATTTCTTAGGCTAATCATTCGTGTAGAACTTCTCATTATCTGATGTAGTTTTGAAGGATAACTTTTGATGCTAACTTATGAAAGCATAAAATCTTTGGACTTCAAAGTATTCTGGTCTACACTAAGAAATGAATAGCTCAGGATTTTTCTTAAATTAGGAATTGATCAATTAATATAACTAGAGAACCATTTCATAGTGTTTTGTTTTCTATGAAATTTAAATTTTGATACAATGTTTTTCTTTTTTCCTTTCAAGTGCTCTAATGAGGCTGTATTTGCTGCAGATTTTCACCCTACTGATACAAATATAATAGTTACTTGTGGAAAATCACACCTTTACTTTTGGACACTAGAAGGGAATTCCCTTATTAAAAAGCAAGGATTATTTGAGGTAAAATAAAATTTTTCCTACATTTTATGTTTGTAATAATGGCACAGTGACATAGAAGTAAGGGGTAATTTAAGCACTACAAATCAAAACAACTGATCATTGTTCAACTCGGACTTTTCAGAAACTCACGTAGCATTCATGGTATGGCACAGAGAACTCTTCCATGAGTAAAACTTCCACAGTGGAGTTCCTCACTCCCCTTGCAAAATAAAATTACCTTAAAATTCTGTGCTCACCTCAGGTTAAAAAAAACCCCAACTTAAACAGTGATAGATGCTGGGCTTTTTGTTGGGTTTTTGTTTTTTGTAGTTTTGTCAGAGGAAAGACTTGCCAGACCCCATAAATGACATGGTTATGAATATATTTCCCCTTTCCTCTGTTCTGCTCAGATACATTCACACATGTAATTGAAATACAGATTGAGCTGGCCAGTATTTGGTAAATATCCTTTTCATTTCAAGGTCTTGATTTAGTTCTGTTCTTAAATATAGACTAAGCTTTACAGCAGTTGCATGCACAAATGAGGGATGTTTGCAGCGACTGCAGATAACTCCATCCTGTAGGGCCTTGTTAATTGCTTCTGGAGTCGTGGCTCACAAGTATAGTCAAAACAACTATTTTGCAATGTCAATTAATATACTTTGTATGAAATCAGGAGGAGATGCTGCAATAATGCATTTAAATTTTGTGACATTTCACTTTTCAATAATTTTTAACTCCTAAGCTACTTGGGTGGATTTCTGTCTCTGTTACGGCTCTGGTATCCTCAATGGTTGTTGCAGGTGAAAATGTATAGTTGAGAGCAGTTCCTAATTTGAGGGAGAAAGAGATCGTACATGCAGTAGTCAGCAAACATACTAAATATCCTCCTCAGAAGCTACTAGCTAGAGATATTTTTTATCCCCTTATACAGTTCACTGTTTTGTTGCCATCAGTATCTTAAATTGGAGGGTCTCAAAACCAATGTTCCCATTACTGAACTATTCAAGAGATGATATCTTAATTCAAACTCACTGGGAATACTTTTTCCGAGAAGCTTTGGAGTTAAAAATTACGGTAATGAAGCTTGTGTGCATCATCGTCCATTTCTAAATACTTAAAGCCTTTGGGATTATGTGGGAGTTGTGGGATTCAGTTTATCTCAGAGCATTCCTGGTCTTGTGTTGAAAGTTGGCGTGCCTTCTCACTTGCTCTCTCCACAACTTGTAATTAAAGGGTGCAGGATTGGGCCACCACCCTCAGCTGATGCATTGTTTGCCCTTGCACAGATTAACTGTTTAGACTGTAGGAATGTGTTTAAATCCTGTGTAGGTATTTGAGTGATAATAGAGCTGTAGGAGACTAAACGAAATTACTCAAATGCATTCAGTTAAAATGAATGGCTTGTGTGTTGCTGTGAGTGTATATTTTTCATAACCATGCAGAAACAAGAGAAGCCAAAGTTTGTCCTGTGTGTGACCTTTTCTGAAAATGGCGATACTATTACAGGAGACTCAAGTGGAAACATTTTGGTATGGGGGAAAGGTAAGACAAGATTTAAGTTAATAGTGAAATTTTAATATGAAAGAAAGGCTGTGATCTTTTGCATGAGTGTAGCCTCATTTTAGGAAGAATAATTTATCTTGAGTTCTTTCCCAAAACCAATCCAGCAGATTATATCTCAACTCTCCTTAACAAGCCCCTAAAGAACATATATACCTGACTGCTAGAGCACAAAATTCTATAGAATGCATTTCCCAGGGTCAGTTGTTGAATCACACAGCTATGCCAGCACGTATGGCTCTAACTGACATATGAAATGTCAGAAGTTCTTTTCCTTAAACAACAGGACAGTAAGAAATACCTAATGTAACTGATGATCTCAGTCTCCTATACAGTCACTCTGTAGTGTTTGCAAAACTTTTGCCTATTGACTTACACTTTTAAAAAGACAACAAATAGCTTTGTTTGTTTTCCTAGGAAGTCAGGCTAAAATATATGCAGATCTAATTGAATTCCTCAGCTTTATTTCAAAAGAACAGATGGATAGGACAAACTTCTTAAATAGCGTTTTATAGTAAGAAAAGAGGGGTTTTTAGGCAGCAGAAGGCAATGTCTGCCGAAGGCAAACAGCAGCAACATCCTAAACATTTACTTAGTGTGTGATATGCCATGCATAGGAATAAGAAGAATCCCCTAAAGGAGGCCTTATTAGTAAAGGAAGAAGGGATATGGATGACAGCTGCTTCTTATGTACTCAGTGCTTTCTCCCAGGACACTTGAAGGATGTAAGACCAGGGAAGCCACATAGAGAATCAGTTACACAGTTGAGCCTTTCTGTAGACTTTTTTTCACCCAAGGACTACAAGGCAATTATCTCCTTGTGCTTTTGACCAATACTGTACTGTTGAGGAAGGGGGTGGATATGGTGTTTGTAACTCCTCCTCTCTTATTTCCCTTTCCTTTTTCCTATGATAGTTTAAAGCAAGACATTTGAACACTCTTCAATACAGAGTTTGGAAATTGTATAGTCCCATCTCCTACCTGTTCTTGGTTGTTATTTTGGACTGCCAACAGAGAAGATAGGGTAGTGGCAGCTGCCTTTCATTTTTCAGATGGGGGAGAAGGATATGTTTTTAAGATGTACTAATTCAGTCTCTCCCTTGGGTCTGAGCATATTGGTGCAACACTCCATGCCTGGCCATACAATTTTTTTAGATATAATCCTTGACAGGTAGCAGAGAAATGGAGAAAAAAAAATGGGGGTAGGGGAATGGGGAAAGGAGCTATTAGGCTGAGTAATTCAGTAGTAATATCTTTTCTCCTACTCTCTAGGTACCAACAGAATAAGCCACGCAGTTCAAGGGGCACATGAGGGTGGCATATTTGCGCTGTGCATGCTGCGAGATGGCACATTAGTATCAGGAGGTGGAAAAGACCGAAAGCTGATATCTTGGAATGGAAATTACCAAAAACTTCACAAAACTGAGGTGATATTGCCGATCTGGAAATTACTCTGCTACTCAAAATGAAATTTTAGCTGTCTTCTGAACAAAGCTTTTAAAATCAATTCTTTTTCTTACGGATTTATACTCTGTGGGAAAGCAAATCAATGATGAAATGTAGTATCATTTGAGTCATCAGGTCATTCCTGAGATAGCCTATTCATTAACATAATGCTTCCTTTCCAAGGTCTGTGGTAATTGGAAAACAAATCTTGTATTCATACTTTTCCAGATTCTTTCTTTCTTTCTTTGCAATTAATAATGTGACATCATTTTTCACTTCAGAGCATTAAAATGTTGTTGTACTTTCTTCTTTTCCAAAATGATGTGAGGGGCTTGGTGTGGGGAGTTAGTACTTACATTTTTTGCATTAATTTCTTGGTTAGTGTTGTTTTTTATCTAAATAAAGAAATTCCCTAAACGAATTCAGTTGCTGTGTAGGAACTTCAAAGCAGAATTTGTTTGGACAAAACTACATGACTGTTTACATACTGAATGTAAGAAAATAATCTGCATAAAACTCCAGAAGGGTTTAAACTCTACTATATCTATTATTAAATGTTGCGAAAATACGTATGCAACTGGAATGGCATGCCTCTTTTGGTTATCCGGTTTTTATCACAGCACAAGGTACACACTTGTGCTGTTTCTCACCACGACGCCCTTCTTTTTCTCTTATTTGTTCATGCATATATTCATTCCTTCTTATTTTAAATCTCATGTCTTCCCTTGACCTTTATATTGGAGATTTGCACTGACTCTTTCAGAACCTCAGCTGCAATTAAAGACACATCCCTAGCAAGAAAGTGCAAGTGATACAAAGCCCGAAACTTATCTCTGAGTAGAATAGCTTATTCTGATATCACAGCTGCAATTAAAATATGATCGATTTAACACAACGTAAAGGAGCTTTTTCTGCTTGTTGAAACACTTGGTTTATCAGCACCAATTGAGTGTTCTGCAGATAAGGATGTCTTTTCCCATAGCGCTATAAAGACGGGTACTGAGCTGATGCAAGGTTTTATAAACTTTAGAGTGTCAGGCATCTATATTCATCCAGCTCATTTCTCCTCCATGCAGCCTTTACTAACAGACATTTGTTAGGCCACATGTCTTTAAAAGTGGCAGCACTCGACAGACTGTTTGACTTTCCGATGTGTTTGTCTGTTATGAACACAGATTCCAGAGCAGTTTGGGCCGATACGGACAGTAGCAGAGGGGAAAGGGGACGTTGTGTTAATAGGAACCACTAGAAACTTCGTCCTACAGGGAACGCTGTCGGGAGATTTCTTCCCGATTACCCAGGTAAGCTGTTGCCTTACGAGGGCATTTCTACATGTGTGATAGCAGTATAAGTATCCCTGAAGTTTCACAAACATGCGTTTGTTTGATTTATTATTACAGTACTTTTGTCCATAAATAACATTTTAAGTATGTACCCATCGAAGCCAATGTATTTTCGTAGTGTTTTAATATATAGTTTGGTCATTTTAATCCTGTTGAAACTAGTTTAGTTTTTATGGTACTGTCCTTCTTGTCAAGAAACATTTCTGCTTGTGTAGGGTCACACTGATGAGCTCTGGGGACTTGCAGTCCATTCCTCTAAACCCCAGTTCTTCACGTGTGGACATGACAAACACATTACACTCTGGGATGCTACGACTCATCGTCCTATCTGGAACAAGATTGTAGAGGTATACATTTTTTAAGCACAACTCTACTTCTCTTACAGAACTTCTCAAGTAATTTGAGTTTTTTGTCAAATTATGATGTAAAAATATCTTTAAGTATAAATATGATAAAAAAAAATTAGTCTCGTGAAATTTGTCCTTGTGAACATGAACATAAAACTCTTAAAATCAAGAATTTAAAGCTGTAGGTTATCTATGTAGATCTATGTGCTGTATCATAGAGAAGTGTACAGTGATGGGGTTTTTTTAACTAGAAAGAGAACCACATACAGAAAGCAAGGGAGTATTTATCATTTTTAAGTGATTTTGATCAGCATTGCTGCTACTATCCTGAGCATGATATTCAAAATTCAGAAAGAAAGGAATTTTTTTTGTGACATTTTTTGGCCTTCCTAATTTTCTGCAATTTAATAGTGCTTTTATACATCATGTTCACAGATGAACAAATTTGGTTTTTTGGGATTCTGATTCCTATCTCTGGTGTGAAACTTGGTGTTTAGGTACTGAAGGAATTCTTAGTGAAGGCTCCGTTTTATACTGTGTGTAAGCACAGAGTTGTGCACCTGCAGGCTCCTAATGGCTTTGTGGTGACACGTTATCTTCATTACTAGATACGTCACTAGGAAGTAATTTTTAGAGAACATTTTTTGGACACCTGATCATTTTTCTAATAGCTTATCCGTAAGAAGACATTGTCTTATCTCCTAGAGACAGTGGTGATGCTTTTATTTCTATGAGATGACACTAGTACTTTCTTTTTCCCCAGTCTTGTCTACTTTTTTTAATAGGTGTGTGTGATATTTCCTTTTTGAAGATACATGTACTGATCACAATGACCAAATTACTTCTCAGTTTTTTTTATTTTTATCTGCCCTCTGTACAATGGAAAAGTTAAAAAAATCTTTCAGGAAAAAGAAAACAGCATGTGGCATAGTTTTATATCAAAACCACAGGTTTGCAAATCAAATTGTAGCCAGTAACTTATAGATGACCCTCATGGTGCTGACTGAAGCGTTTCCTCTGTGATATAGTAAATAATCCTCCATTAGTTGACCTGGAGTTTTGAAAAATCTTCATTAAACTTTTTAAATTAAAGGTTTGTTCATTTTCAGACCCATATAACTAAGTTAAAGATAGTATTGATAAATCTTGAATAAAATGTATCTGCAATAAATTTATGCTCTTGGGTCAGGTTGAAGCTGTCTTAACAGAAGAGCATTTGCCAAACTGTCTCTTATGGTATCCTGCTCCAGTTGTATGAACTTGTTAAATCATGCATGTATGGTAAATGTGGAAATTGGAACTTACTCTGTCCAATCAAGGTCATATGTTTTAGGGTCCATATTTTTTTTGACTTACAAATTAATTGGAGAGATCAAATCAACAGTTCCACTGCCCCAGAGATGGGGCCTGATTTTCTCAGTTCAGTGCCTCAGTTGTAAAAGCAGATCGGTCTGTAGTATAAGAAATTAAAAGTAGTTCTTTTAATCTTAAAGAACGAAATCAATATTACTAAGGGTGTGGACTGAGAAGCAGGCAGATAATTGCGTTTTCCCATCTCCCAGTCATTTTAGGTTTTAAGATACGTTGTTATAGTTTGGATTTTAAATAATCTCTTTCCCCTTTGGTCTTTAAGAATACTGTATTTGTCCTCAGGGGAAAGACAAACCTTTCTTTTCACCAAAATTTTCATATCCTTGTAAATCTCTTCAGCTGCTACCAAGATGCCAAATGTGAGATCAAATAAATACCAGCACACTTAGGCTACAAACTTCAACAACAAAACATATTTTTCAAAATCACCTAGCAGTTATAAACCACATTTTCCTGACTCTGTCTTGGTAGACTCTCTAAGAAAAGATAAACTTGTGCTTTTTATTGCTTTAAGATGCAGCAGTAGCAGCATGCTGTACTGTATAGTGTGGGATACACACAAGCTAGATTGCAGAAGTCCTTCAACTGCAATTCAGAGTGACTTGGACAGTGACACAACTGGAAACTTTAGCATAGAACTTTGTGGTTTTCAGACAGCTTTGCAGAGACTTAATTTATTTAGAAATGGAGCAGAACTGATTTTGTGCAAGTCTTACTTATAAATATCCCAAACTGGAGAGTAAAATCATTGGCACCATTTTTTATGCTTTCCTAATAAACTTCTTTTTGGTCAGAAAAAAATCTTCATGTAGTTCAATTGCAGGTACTAATGTGACCCTTTCTCTGCTCAGTGCAAAGTGTATGTTTTTGTATCCTTGCATACACTTCCAGAAGAGCTGGGGGAATAAGCAGTTAGCACTTCTGATATATTTCTCATTACAGGGATGATAACTGAGGAGGGCCTGCAGTCATTAGGAGAAGCGCAAAATTTGGCGTTTTGCTCTCTTGCAGTCTAAAGAAAAGAGGAGTTAGAAATTTGGTTTGGCAGTGAAACTTCATTGACAAGTACAATATGTGGAACAGGAACAAATCTATTCATCACATAAGCTGCTATCTCTGAAGTAAAGTTACTGGAGTGATCATCAACTCAAAACCAGGACATTGTTTCTGCTGCTTCATCCCTTGCATACTCTGAAAAGCAGAACTAGAGCGTAGCTGATTATGTTTATAGTGAGCTGCAGTTAATATTTGGCTGTGGTTTTACAAATATGAAAGTCTCTAAGAAACTGTTGTTATTGAAACCTTTAAGAAGCTCCTTTATTTGCCTTCTTTCTTTTGAAAAGCCTGATGGCAACACCAGTAGGACTATTAAACTAGACTTAGATTTATTTCTTTGCCTCTCCAAGTACACACTGCTTCATTAACACAAGATTTCTATTATCAGTCTTGACAATAATCTCCTTATTATCCACTTGAAATGTCTGAGCCTATGTTTCATAAATCAGTGACTGATTATCTAGAGTAAATAAATCATTTGAAGTTAACCTATTGTTGTCCTAGAGATCTGTGTAAGAGCTTTTTAATGTGGTTACGAGTACGAGTTACTGCTCAGATTAAATTCACTCTTTGAACATCTGGTTTATTCATAAGAATATTTTCGCATTTACTATGAAGTTATACTTTAAAAAAAATAGCAAATTACAGATTGCTACAAATGTGAAGAGGTTTACTGTTTTAGAATATAGAAAAATCAATGAGGCATTTTTTTTAGCTGTTCCTGGATTATTTTTGCTTACACTTTAAAATTATTTTTGTCAGGTATCAGAAAAAATAAGCTGTTTATTTTGGGACTTTCTGCTCTTCTGGAGCTCATTCTTTTTAACTGAACAAGTATTAAAAAGAGCATGCTTACACTATTTTTTGGGCATATGTTTGCATTGCAAGAAAAACACTGCAATACCACCTGTCTCCATAATAATACAGTACACAAAGTAAAATCTTCTAAAATTGCCTGTCATTTTTTCCCTTAATCTCCCAGTAAGCCACAACTAGTGGGTGCTGAAAAAGTTGGTGGGGTGTGTGTAGAAGTTAGGCTTTCTCTCCCCACCCCCACTCTGTGTAAAGTGAAAGATACTTTGTTCAATAAAGTACAGGCTTATCCTTTAGACAGTAGGTAAATTACAGCTTTTGGTCAGCTCGAATTTAATAAGTTATTTTTATCTTTTGCTTGTTTGTGATTTGTTGAGAAGCTGCCTTTGCCAATGTTATTGTTATGAATCACTCACCGAGATATTTTTAGATAGTGAGGAAAACAGTTGCCTTGTATAGAGAGGAAAAAAAATATCTATTGGGTAATATTTTAATTGGTTAAAAATACTTTTTCCCCTCAGTTTTGTATTTTTTAAAAAAAATCAATGAAAAACACACCAAAAAATCAACAAGAGAGCCTAACTCTCTTCCTGAGACAGATAATTGAACTGTTGTTTTGTTTTAACTTGGGCTGGTAAAAAAGTGTGTTTTCTTCTGAAACATTTCAGGATCCAGCACAGTCTTCAGGTTTTCATCCTTCAGCATCCGTTGTTGCAGTGGGGACACTGACTGGAAGGTAAGATGCACAGAGCTAACCCTTGGCCAGTATCAAATGCTACGTGATTTTTCCAGATCATGTCCAAGCTCCTGTTCTTTGCAGGTGTAGGCATGACATAAAGTTATCTCATATTGATTCCTGTTGAATTTCAGAGTGAACTTTATTTGTATCGTCTTAGTGCCCAGAAACCCTTGTCTTGGACCAGTAGCATAAGGAAGCGATGGTTTCTGCCCTGGGAAAGTGGCAATCTAAGATCAGTGGGAGGAGATGGATTTGGACAGAATCACAGGGTTGTAGGGGTTGGAAGGGACCTCAAGAGATCATCAAGTCCAACCCACAAATGGGGCAGAATGGGGCTAACCTAGACAGGGCAGGATGTCTAGTTAGCAGTGAGACCATGCACAGGAGGTGCTGTTGCCATACCAGTGTCTTAAACGTGAAGTCTTTCTGTCCATCATGGCAAAGGAGAGGCTAGAGGAGGAATTTAAGATAATGAGGTAGCTTTGCAGGTGCATGCATGCAGAGATCTTCTGAGGCCTGTCAGGCAGCGTAGAGGAAATCACAGAGAAAAAGTTTCTCTTTGGAAAATTTAGCAAGTGGTTTATTATCTCTAATGCAGTGACAACCAGAGGCTCTAACAAAAATTTGGCAAGTGTTCCACTGTGCTAGACGTAGTGTAAAAATGCATATTAAGAGACTTGTTCTGCCTGAAGAGTGTAAGGCATAAACAAGACAGACAAACCCAAGGTGAAAGATAGTATCTCCATTTTACAGGGCAGATTGAGCCCTTGGTCACACAGTGGCTCAACAGCAGACCCTGGCTTTAACCTTGGTGGTCCTAGGAAGGAGGAGTGCTGTTGCTGTAACTTCATCCTCTCCTTTAATGTCACTTGAGGGCAGACTTTACTTTTAGTATTGGAAACAGTTCCACTTAACTGAAAACATATAGAATGCTTATAGATTATGAGCCAAGATTATTTCAGATGCTCTGTCAGTCCTAAATAAAGGACTTACTTTAGTTACTCATTTTTTAAAATTAAATAAAGTCAATCAAAAGGAAAAGCTTTGAGAGGAATCTTTGGAATAGTATTGAAGTACAAATTTTATCTTTATCTTTTCTATATGTTTCCATGAATTTAAATGATAACTCATTAAAATTAATGAGTTTAAATGATGGTTCATTAAAATTAATGAATTTAAACAAAATTATTTTTTAAAAATAACAGTTACACTTAAAATATGAATTACTCAATATGAAGCTAATCATTCTATCAAAAGAGAATGGTCCTGACTCTTGCTTGTGTTTTCATTTGCTCTGTAGGCATCAATTTAAACATCAGCATAGCATAGAGAGCCATTAAAGGACAAGGGTCATTATACATAATGCTTTCTGTATTCTAATGCCTGACACATAATAAGCCAGACTAAAAGCTGAAGATTGGTATCAGGGTCAATATCTGATTGGTTTTCTGGTTCAAAAACATGGGAAAGAAACCACCCTCTTGTTAAAGTAAAAATAAAACAAACTGAGTAGCAGTTGCTGTTTTTCTTTTCTTGGTATAAAACTTATGCTATTTTGACAGAAGAAAAGTTGGTCAAGATTACAGTAGATTTAAATTCCTTATGGAATGATTTATTGGCCTCTCTCTGTATTTACAACAGGTGGTTTGTGTTTGACACAGAAACGAAAGACTTGGTCACCGTACACACAGATGGAAACGAACAGCTGTCTGTAATGCGTTACTCACCAGGTTTGAGAGCATTTATTTGCTGGTTAAAAAAATGCACTGAATTTTTTTATTAAGTTTGGGGTTGATTTCTTAAAAAAAAAATTCCCCATTTGCCATATTGAAGTTGAAAATAAAAATGCTGTGAAACATTGGCAATGCTGTTGGGTGGTGTCTTAAGCCACAGTTTTCTTTTCCTTCTCTTCCCCACATGCTCAATATAGTTTCACTGAGAAGAAAAAAACCCCAAACAAATATGACTTCACTGTGTGGGTTGTTGCAATCAGGTTAGCCCTAAGTGGGCTGTAGCTGCTTCCAGAAATGTCATGTGTTCTTGAGAGTAATATTTGCTGTATAAACTGTCTGTAATCTTGAAACATGCATCAACGTGAACTGAAAAAGAAAAAAAATAGAAATTTATTTTTTCATATTGAGGCGTTTAAAAATGGTCCCTCTTGTCTGTGACACAGTACTGTTCAAAATTAGCCCCAGTTCTTTCTTAGAGGAATAATTAGAGTTCACTTTTGCATTTATAGATGGAAACTTCTTGGCAATAGGTTCCCATGACAACTGTATTTATATATATGGCGTAAGTGAAAATGGAAGAAAGTACACTAGAATTGGCAAATGTTCAGTAAGTAACCTTTTTTCCTCCTGGTTCAATATTAACACCTTAAGTATGTTTTGTAGCACTGTATTAAAACTGTCACATTGAGAGATACTGCTAGTGTAGTTATTGCAATTGTTTTTCTCTTTGTAGGGTCATTCCAGCTTCATTACTCATCTGGATTGGTCCGTTAATTCACAGTATCTTGTGTCTAATTCAGGAGACTATGAAATCTTATACTGTGAGTAAGA
Source organism: Zapornia atra (assembly GCA_013400835.1). Lineage (NCBI taxonomy): Eukaryota > Metazoa > Chordata > Aves > Gruiformes > Rallidae > Zapornia > Zapornia atra. Next base: position 521,016 of record VZTU01008650.1, read on the forward strand.
ATTCTATTTAGGCCTTTTGTGCAAAGTTCAGGCTGTCTAGTACGGAGTTAAAATTTAAATGAGTCCATGTAACTGCCAAGATAGACCATATGTTTTAATTCATCTGGTGCAATCAAAGATCTATACAATTGGAGAATTAAAAATGTTATCATGTGCTTGTTTTGTTGTTTTGTTTGTTTTTTTCTTTTGTAGGGATCCCCTCTGCTTGTAAACAAGTCGTGAGTGTTGAAACAACTAGAGATATAGAATGGGCCACCTACACCTGTACTTTAGGATTCCATGTTTTCGGTAAGTGTCTCTCCTCTTACAAGCTCTTAACCGTTCTTGTTATTAACAAACACTTGGATTGCCAACTTCTTCTTATGAAACATGACTATTCATATTTCAGGGAAAAATACAGAACTTCTGTTATGCCGTTTTTATTACAATCTGTCCTCTTATTTCAATCCAGAAAGACTCTGATTTAATATTCTTGCTAGCTTCAAGTAAACTATTAAATCAAAACATAAGTGGGAGACAAGGAAGAAGTCACACACTGCCCTTTCTGTCACACTAGGGCTGCTTCTCGTCATTTTTAATTTAAACTACAATTTCTGTGGAATTATTGTTTATGTAGGCAGCTACCGGGCCAAATCCTCTTATCAGAACTAGTTTCATTTGCACTAGCTCCCCTGCAAACAGAAAAGGGGTGACAGTCTCCATCATTAAGTACTTAGAATTATTTTGATAAAATGTATAGCAATTTAACTAGGTGAAAAGAATGCAAGAAGAAAGAGGTAAAACCAGGACGGTTTGTTTCCATGGGGTCCTCTTCTGCCAGTTTTGAAGGAGCTGCTTTTCCCAGAGCTTTCTGAAGCTCATACTCCTTCCATGACTCATGCAGAACTAGACAGATCGTTCCAAACCTGAGTATGAGAAGCTTCAGATTCTTGCATCCTCAGGATCAAATAGGAAGCCGTGGTAGAAGTTCAAGAGAAGAGTCTGGGCTTAGTATAAGCAGCAAGCAAAGATTGTCACCCATGTTTGAAGCAGAATAGATGCAGTGTTGTGTTTGAAGGCAGCCAGAAAGGACATGTTTTTAGACCCCAAAGATGGGATGGCAGTAGCAATATGCTGAGAAGACACATTCAGATTTTGTGCAATTCAAGTGACAGGCAGTCCTTGGGTATCCCTGCAACACACAGATTTAGTAAAAGCAGGAAATCCTAGAAGGCTGGCAGCATATTGAGAAAATGTGTTTCTCATGTGAGGGGTGGAGGCCCTTATGGAACTACTAACATATTCCTGGGATTTGTGTACACTTGACACACAGTTACAGGCTACAGAGTCCTTGCATTTACCATCACAGGTTCAGATATTCTGAAATAATACTCAGGTATTACTTAAGTGAGCATGCCTTACTTTGTAATTTGGATTCATGCAAAATACAGTGCTGTATGGGGCTGCTTTTGGTGTGTAGAGAGTCATAGGAGGAGGGGGATTGCACCTGAGAGGGGTTCCCCCTACCCCCCTTCAGCAGATCAGCTTTCAGAGCCAGGCTGTGGAACACAATGGTGAATGGGGAACCTGTGGAAACTGTGTATGCATTTTTGTACTTAGAGTCCTCCATGCTGAGCTGATTTATTGGAAGCTAAAGCAACAAAGATGAGGAATAAATAAAAGTAGATGCTAGTTTTCATAATTATCACAATTGTCATTTTTGTAATACAGATTTTGTGAGGATGTTTATCAAATTCAAGGCATTTTGAAGTAAAGGGATACACTCAGGAAGGATATGCAGTGCAGTGGGGAAAACATGGTTTTTCTATACATGCTGAGAGTTCATAGGTATACAGTTAGGTTCAGACTGAGAAGTTACAAAGATAGTGAAGAATAATTACAGATAAAAAAAGGAATAGGAATGGTGGCAGGATTATGCTTTTGCCCATCCTTCCTGAAAGGCCAAATGACTGGAATTTTTTAATAGTTATCAGAATCAGCAAAATCACAGGAAATGCTGAGGATCTCAGACTGTAACTATTCCAGTGTCCTTTGGGAAAGAACTGCAGTACAGTGGCTAACCAGCAAGTTCTTGGAATTCTTCTGATGGAGGAAATAGCTAAGTACCTAAAGGGGAGCTTCTTCCAGAGTTGATTCTGGAGAGTTGGAAAGAACTATGAAGAATGTGAAAGAATCTTGTGGACTGAGGAATTAGGGAGATGTGATCCTTGATATAGGAAGGAAAAAGCAACAAAATTAAAGTATTTGACTTCAGGGAGGCAAACTGCAGAATTCCAAAGCCCTGTTAGGGAAGATCTGAAGTTGGAGAAAAGGTGAGATGTAGCTCCTTGGTGGTCTGACGTGCACAAACTCTGCCAGCCAAGAGGAAAGATAAGAGTGGCAGCAAGACACAAATGTAGTTAAACTCTTGTTGATCTCTCCTACAAGGAAGAGGAATGCAGAAAGTAGAAGCTGTTGGAGGACTGAGGAGACACATAAAGTGTAATCATAAATGAGTACTTGGGACAAGTACAGGAGGACCAATGACAGTAGCAGTCCGCTTTGTGGAGAGATGACACTGAAAAGACTGAAGTGTTAAAAAGCCAGATGCTTTTTTTCTTTGTTAATATGTCTTTATGAAGTGACTACAATCTGATGGCTAACTCGGTTTGTGCCAGTAATGAAAGGGTAAGACCTCTGCTTTCGGTAGGGATCAAGTAGATTGGAAAGTAGTTTGAAGTCAGATATTTCTAAAGTATTTGAGTGTGATGAATCTTTTACCTGTAAAAAACAACTTGTTAGCATCATCTCAAAAACCATTAGGACCCACTTTCAGGACTTCACAGAGAACAGTCAAAGTACTAGAAAAAATGGAGAAGAATATCTGTGGAATCACACATTTACCTTCAGAGCCCATATGGAGAGGATAAAGTGCAAAGTTAGTGGCTAGAATAATAAATTGAAGAAGCTTATAAAATATAAATTGCAAACCAGACCGGTAATGTTGGAACTCACTCTTGTGTTTAGTACTTTGGGGCCTCAGAGCAGCCAGTATGAACACTCTTCAAATGCTTGCTGGGATTGCCCCACTGGACATAGATGGAGCCATCACGGCCTCAAGGACGTGAGGCTTCTCGTATATTGATTTTGCAGTAGCTACAGGCTGACTGAAGGTCAGTATATTTTCTCCCTCCAGTAAAACCACATACAAATCCCGGATAGTATGCGCAGCCTCGCAGATCAATTATAACCAGTGCAGGGGGGGAAATGAATATTGACCTGTTGAATGCCTGTCCTCGAGCATGGGAGCAGCTGAATCGGCCAGGAAATGTTTAGACAGGATTCAGCTGAAATCAACATCTTGTAAGGAAGTGGTGTGTTCAAGGGAGGATACTGCGGTGATGCAAACAAGTGTAAATGTGAAGGATGAAAGACTTTAAAACACTTGACTGACGTGCATGCTCGTGCAAGAGCCATGTGCTGCTGGATACACAACCAAGGCATCAGGGCATACCACACACCTCATATTGGAAAAGTTGGTGTGTACACCTGACACACAGTTACAGGCTATAGAGTCCTTGCATTTACCATCACAGGTTCAGACATTCTGAGATGATAATACTTAAGTGAGTATGCCTTACTTTGTAATTTGGATTCATGCAAAATACAGTGCTGTATGGGGCTGCTTTTGGTGTGTAGAGAGTCATAGGAAAGCTGACAACATTGCAACCAAAGCAGAGCTCAGGCTGGTTGGGCTCAAAACTGACAAGAAGACTGTACACTGAATGAGTTTCTTTGGATATAGTTATTAATACCACGGATGATAAAACAGCATGTATAATTTGTAGGTGGCATTAAGCTGCAGGCGTAGCAAGTTGTCTTGAGAAACACAGGAATAGTATGAGAAAAGGAGGCAATTCCATTGAGGCAGATAGGAGGTCACACACTTCAGCAGGACAAATATAGCACAGAGGAGAGCAGGCAAGAGAGCAGAGCTGCACAGAAAGATCAGATTACTCTTGCATGCAAATTGACCATGAATCAACAGCGTTATGCTGTTGTAGGAAAGGTAGATGCATCAGTGGGATGTATAATGAAAAGAACACCATGCAAAATGGGGAGTAATTGTCCATCTATCAGTCTGCTTCAGTCATGGCTGGAATAGCTGCTTCTGGTTTTTGCACGTTGGACCAACAGATAATGTGCTGACTAGCAAGAATAATTGCCCATCTAAATATTGTTCTGAGAGAAGAGATGTAATGAATGCATTTTAGAGAAGAGGAGGAGAAAAAAAGCATGGCATCAGTCTTCAAATGAGACAAAGGAAATGGTCTCCTTCCATGTCTGCAGAGGATGGGGGAAAAATGGGCTAATTTTTCAGTAAAGGGAATTCAGTTTGCTATTTGGAAAAACTGGCAGTGAGGCACTGGAGTGAACTTTCAAAAAGCACACAGACTCAAAGAAAAGCCCTGATAGGATCGTTTCCTCATTTCAAAATGGCAGTCTTGTTTCTTAAACCGTATTCTTTAGAGGCTATCTCCAGTTTGTCACTGTGACCTCTTGAGAAGACTCCTGCCTCTTTTCAGCTAGCATTTGATGTTCATACAGCCTTCTTTTTGTCAGAGCAGTTATATAAAACAGCTTTCCCATGTCTCTTCATTCTGCATGTTTATAATTCCACAAGGAGCGATTACCGTGTTTCTTCTTTGCACCTTTCCTTTTCGAGCCTTTTCTCCTGATCTAGCAAAGAGGTGTTTCCACACACATCAGAAGAGCGATGGGTAGCCCACAAATCAGTACTTTGTGTTTCATTCTATTTACAACAATTTGTAATTCCTTATAAAGGCATGGAATCACTTTCTCCTGGTGCTTTTGAATTGTTGTGCGATGATACAAAGACTGTATTTGAGAAGAACCTGCGGACTGAAGGCAAGCTGGAGTGTGCCTGCCCTGCCTGTGGGCAGAGGCGTCCTTCCAGGAGATGGGAGGGCAAGCAGGGGGAGTAGCAACTGTCTCATCCTGACCTGGAGTAACAAGGAAGGAAGAGCATGTACTCAAGTGGTAGGACATCAGGGGGACACAGCAGAGGATGTGAGGCATGGGGACAGTCCTTGAAAAGCATAGCACCGAGACAAGGTGGGGACAAGCCCAATCGCAGTGGCAGAGCACACATTATAACAGATAATGCCAGTGGTCTCTGAAAGTTAGGTAGCATTTATGTTGTGTAAGGTGATAAAATCTGAATACCCTAGTGACTGGCGATAGGACAAGAGGAAATGGTCTTAAGTTGTGCCAGGGGAGGTTCAGATTGAATATTAGGAAAGATTTCTTTGCCGAAAGAGCAGTGAAGCATTGGAACAGGCTGCCCAGGGAAGTGGTGGAGTCAGAAGCAGTAACTGTTATTTTTCTACATAACCATATGAAAATTCTTTTAGGCTCAGACACGTGGCTGTAATTCAGCAGAATTCTGGGGTTTTTTTCCAAAGAAAAAAGCACTTTGCTGACAAGACAAAATAAAGTGTTTGTTTATGTGCTTGATTCCCTGTTAGGATCTGGTCTTTCATTGGTACTGAAGTGCTCATAATGACTCAGCTGCAGTTACTTTTACAGGTTTTTCTCTTTTCAAACAAGTAATCCTTTATAAATATTTTGACAAAAAACCTAAGCTGTCACTTTTATGTCCATTATAAAAACCTTTAATTAGTTCCTCTGTGTTTCAGGTGTATGGCCTGAAGGTTCAGATGGAACAGACATCAACGCTGTCTGTCGATCGCACGGCAGAAAGCTGCTGTCAACAGGGGATGATTTTGGCAAAGTACATCTCTTCTCATATCCCTGTTCGCAGTTTAGGGTAAGGTATTTCCAAAAAATTTTACTCTTATAGTATGCACAAATTAAATGTTGTTTTCGTATGTACAGAGAAACAACCCCAAACAAAACCAACCAAAAACCAAACACAAAAAAAGAGGAAGAATGCTAATATGTTTATGGGTACGGGATTTACTTAAGGTTGATTGAGACTACAGTTAAAATCTAATTTCATACTAAAATAACAGAATGATGCGATGATGCCTTGGTTTCACAGTTGCATGAATGTTATGTTACAATGAGATGTTTTTATGGTGGTTTATATTCTCACTAATGTGGTGTTTTCTAGGCTCCAAGCCACGTGTACAGTGGACACAGTAGTCATGTAACTAATGTAGACTTTCTCTGTGAAGACACCCATCTCATCTCCACGGGGGGAAAAGATACAAGTATTATGCAGTGGAGAGTCATTTAGAGGAAACATCCGTGTGAACATACACAGTTGAGTCGACCATGCACAGAACTTATGTATAAACTGTATATTTAAAACTTAACAGTATGTTTGCAGTTTAGCCTGGTCACTGTGATTTTTTTTGTTTAAAAAATTCTTACAAACCTCAGGAAAATTAAGCCCTGTGCTGGTTACCTTACTCAGTCTAGTGATTTATTTTTTTTCATTGTGTCACACCTTAAGAATGATCGTTTCCTGTTGTACGATATACAATGCAGTACAAGTTTAATATAAGAAATGTGGCTTGACAGTTTGCAATACAGTGGTATCAGCGGAATGTGACTATCTATCTTAGATGTTTTCTATAAACACTGCTAAAATGGTCACAAAAATGCCTTTCAAAGACTGTATATATGTGCTTACTCGTTTCACTATCTACACTTTGTACTGTATATCTCCTTATTTAGAAAAATCTATTACGATGTCCAGGTACTGAATTGTTTCTGATGGAGGATGATGCATAAACCAAGATGTAAGATGCAAAACATAGTGCGTTAGACCTGAAAATGTGAAGGCTGGTAAATTTGCATTCTCCTGGGAATCACACACCTTGGGTATCCCCCCATGAGGAGCTGTGGTCCCTTTCAAACGAATCAGCAGGTTCTGCCCTAGTTTGACCTGATTATCGAAGCAGGGTTTACAGATGTCTGTGTGGTCCAGGTATTCCATATGAATTTAAGTTAAAAAAAAATCTTTTTACTTGTATATGAACAATTTCTTTTTCAAAATGAAACAACAAAGCTTGGCCACATGCCCATTATTGGTTGATATATTTAACTAATATGTATATTAATCAGCATGATGCTATATTGTACATGTATAAGATTTTAGCCGTTCATAACAAATGGTAAGGCAATCTAGCTTTACTTTTTTATGCTTATGGATATTGTATATTTGTATTTTAAGACCAAGTAGACCAAGTCTAAAGATATCTTTTTAAGTGTACCATAAACCTGCAGAGGGTGAAGGAAGTCTTGGAAGCCTACATGAGATATTAATGTGTAACTTCTGGCCCCTGTGTTTTGTGCATGGATGGATATTTATAGTATGAAATAAGATTGTGTTTTGCAATGAAGTACTAGTGGAGGTGGTATAAAATGGTTAAGAAGGCCTTATCAATGTTGATTGTCACACAGATTGAAATGTATTGTTTACTTTGAGGAATGTATCCGAAGAATTTTAAGAGAGAGGAGTTCTAAGCAGACTCGGAAAAGGTAATATTAAAATTTTGCTCGTAATGGACAGTAAGCGTTAATTCTCTGAACTCTAAAGCACTGGTTGTTTAGAGTGATTTAAATGAAATGGAATCAATAAATTTTGAAACTTTTTTTTTATTACATCTCCAACCTCCTACACTGAAAGTGCAGGACACCAATAAACATGTATTAAAGTGAATTTTCAGTGCATTCTTCCTGTTCAGTAAAATACCTTTGTACTTTCTACCTGTAGAAGAGACAGGCTTTTACTTAGCAGCACACAGTTACAATTTCTCAGTTAGAGCTGCATTTGAAAATATTTGGCAATAAAGTCTAGATTTGGGGGTACATCATTTCATGCTTGAATGTGACCCTGGGAATGTGATCCCTAATGTGCACCTAGAGAGTGAAACTCCAGCCTTGCATCAGGGAAGAAAGACACACTTTCACCTATACACTGCCTTGGTTTTGCCTCCCAGTACACACCATTTCTGAGCACCTGGCAGGTGGAGGAATGTCATTCCGCTGTACAGGTTATGCTCCTGGCAAGAGCTCCTGACAATTCCTCTGTGTTAGGAGTTTGTCCTCAGGCAAGGCTTTTGAAGACAAGGTTTCCAGGGTCACTTGAACCTGATGTTATCGAGCACTGTCGCTGCAGGAAGAGGTCTTGGCCCCAGCTGCTTATTCCCATCCCGTGCAGCCGCACAAGAGTTACTGTGGCCATAGGGAGAACCCAGCTTGGAGATGAACCTGGGTTAAAAAAAGGCCAAACAAGCAAACAGCAGCTACTGCAGAATGATGTCTTTTGATGGTGATCTCAGTCTCCCTCTGCTTGAAGTGTATGAAATCAAGGTGTAATATCCCTACCCTTTCTAGGGTTAATCCAATCCTAAAAGGTCATGATATGCAAATGACAGGTTCTCATCTTGTCTGGAAACATGGTTGATTATGCCATGATACCATCTGTTTATGCAAATTTTTTTTGCAGATGGGGTTCTTTCAGGTTTTCTGCTTTCAGAATTGCAGGTGATTTGTCATTACTTGCAACCGAGAAAACGAGCTGCAAATTGGGCTGGCTCATTCCCTTTTCATCCTTTTCCCACAGTGCTGCTCTTGGGATGTAATAATGTATTTGTGATCCCCTTCTTAATTTTCAACTATCATCCCTTGCAAGAAATAGATGAGAAATCCTGCAAGTTCATCCCTAGGGTTACTGATCAAAAGGGATTTTCAACAATCCCATCCCGCCCGTGCCTCCTCCGTTTGTAAGTTTTGCTGTTAAATGTGTCTTTGTTCCTCTTTGGAAACCTGATAAACGTATTAGCTGAATTGGCAAATGGTGGGTAACGTCTTGAGCCAAATATCCGTTTGATGACTGTTAAAGTGATTCTTGTTTCTTTATCCAGGAAATTCTACACAAGTTCACCATTGTTTATATATTAATCTTCAGTTCTCCCCACTTCCAGCCCTGCTCCTCAGGAGTGACCCCACTTCTCAGGAGTGACCTCTTTTTCTTTCATTGAAATAGAAAAGAGAAGAGAGAAGAAGAGAAAAGAAGATAAGAGAAAAGAAAAGAAAAGAAAAGAAAAGAAAAGAAAAGAAAAGAAAAGAAAAGAAAAGAAAAGAAAAGAAAAGAAAAGAAAAGAAAAGAAAAGAAAAGAAAAGAAAAGAAAAGAAAAGAAAAGAAAAAAGAAAAAAAAAAGGAAAGGAAAGGAAAGAAAAGAAAAGAAAAGAAAAGAAAAGAAAAGAAAAGAGAAAAGAAAAGGAAAAAAAGAGAAAAGAAAAGAAAAAAGAAGAGAAAAGTTTATTCCTGAGCTTTGCATATTTAATTCCTTCATCAGTACCTGGGACTCTTTCACCCAATTCCTTTGCCTGGTACTGTGCCTGCAGCAGTTGCCTCTTCCTGCCGTTCCACAGAGCCTAAGGCTACCTCTCAAGTCCATGGCTGGAGATACAGCTGGGCTTCTGCTGGTGATCTTTCCCTTCCCTCATCTTGGCTCCAGCCAGCGCAGTGTTGCTCAAAGAAACTCATCTCTTTGTGTCTCTTGTGTATTGTCTACCAGACATTCAGCTACTCCCTTCAGCTTTGGCTTCAGTTCCTGGACCTTACTTTTCTTCCCATTGTTTCTAGCATTGCTCTTCTGCGATTGCAGCCTCCAGGACTGCAGCCCTTACCGGCGTGTTTTGCTGCTCTTAACTGCTTATAAAACAGTGGCCCTGACTGCCTCTCTGATGATTTTAGGGCTGAGTTCCTGGTTTCTTACTGTATCTGTATCCATGCTGCTTCTTTGACTTGAACTTACAGGTACCAGTGACTACATCTGCTTTTAGACCCTTCCTCCCTGCCCTCTGCTTTCCATGCTTGAATGTATTGAGGTGATCAACACTGCCGCTTGTCCTCTGTTTGCCTGTGTGCAGCCCTATAATGTATATCACATGCTTACATTTTGAACTATGTGTATGGCATTTAGCAATGGGCTTTTGTGGTTCTACACACCCTACAACGGTACAACCACAGTGTTTGTCCAAAATGATGAGCATATATGTTCAGGTAACACTTCTGTGTCAAAGTATTCAAAGTTAACTGAAGTTAATATCAATTTTCTAAGTCTTAAATTACTCAGAAAACAATACATATGCTTTCAAAAGGCTTTTCCCTCCTTTTTCTATATGCCTATAAAACAAACACAGACTCAATCTAGCTTTTACATTCATTGCCCATACTCAAGTAGAGACTTTTTGTGATTTTTGTTTACCTCTTCTGCATCTTTTCATATACATATTTTACTCCTAAAGGACACATATTTGTATTACATCAAAACTACATCCTTCTTGAACTTAATTCTGTATATGCTGTTTGAATTTCTGCCTGAAAAATGATTTTTACATAGTGTAAAATTAGTGTTGGTAGTGCTCAGTTCTGAAAGGTGGTTGAAACCTGACAGGTATTAACAATTGCCAGCAGATGACCTCTACAAAAGTCGGTCACTGTATTAAAAGAATAGAGTAAAAAAACCCAAGCAAATAGAAAAGAAAGGAGATAAATGTAAGAGAAAGTAATTTTTTCTATGCTACTGGTTAAACCCCCCACCATTTCACATGATTAAAAAAAAAAATCCTCTCATCAAGCATATCAATTTTGTTAAAAGGGATTTTTTTTTACTAGTCTAATTACTACAAGGTTAATTAATACAAGGTCGTGCTTCCTCTGTGAAATGATGGGATGGAATTCATTCTACAAAAGAATTAGTATTAGGGGATACTATTTCCCTTCAAAACTTTTCATTTGGCAAGAGTGTGCAAGGGCAAGCAGACCCTTTACTGCAAGAACTGGCATTTTTCCTTTCTCCAGGTTCTGCTCAGAGAAGCTGGAGGCCTTTTTGTTGTGTTTTCTCTGTCCCTGGAACTAGGGCTGTTGGTAGATCACTCAGTTGCATCCTCAAAAATCCTGCAGATGGCAGGGAAAATGTCACTTTAATTACTAGTGAAATGAACTGATGAGAAGCTGAAACAGAAATCTTTGTCTTCTGTCACTGGCCAGGATTCCTGGCCGTGCTGGAGCAGACCAGTCTGATCCCTCCCGTGCTGCTCTGGCTGCGGCGGGCAGCCCTTCTTCAGGTGAGATGCCGCAAGCCAGAGCATCTCCTAGCCCAAAAGATGGGAGATGAGGAACCTAATCCTGGGGAAGGGCAGGATCACACCCAGCTCTCTCTGGACCTGGACGGGGGCTGTACTTGCTGGATGGCCAGCAAGTATATCAGCAGTTCGTGATCGTGCAAGGGGAGGTTTATGTTTCTCCTCAGTCACGTAGTTCTGCGGCAGTTTCATTTTTCTTAATGGAACAACTTTGGGCCCTGAATTAATTAATTAATTACAGAAGACTAAGCAATGATTTACGTGGAGGAACTGATGAGAGTTCAGCTGATACAGCCATCTAGCACTCAGTTTGGTAGGCCTCACATGTGTCAGTGGTGGCACAGACGGGCTCATCTGCGAAAGCCACTTGTGGGACCTTGGTCGGTCAGGATGATTTGAGGGGTTGTGGGTTCCCTTTGGGCTCCTGACAGGCGTGGAAGGGTGAGAAGGTGCTTCCTTTTGACACAGCCTCTACGCTGTTAGCTGTTAGCGTCACCACTGGCTGAGGCACTTCTTTGGACCTGGTATTTTTTCTGTGTTTCTATGAAAGCCTGAGGTCTTGGGCTCTGTGAAAAGTGGTTCCTCACCACCAGCTCCGTAGTCCCAGTGTAGCACAGGCTTCTTTTTACCATCTTTTGGCTATCTACAAACTACATTAAATTGATTTAGACAGATCCATTCCTTTGCAGTGGACATATCTGCATCTAAAAGACTGCCTCTTGGGTCTGGTCTGCAGTACTGAGGTCATAGCCATGGCAATGGCGACCTGTTTTCTGGGTATTGGTGCTGGTGAAGGGCTTTTCAGCAGGAGCTTCTAAGAGACGAGCATCTTTTAAATTACCTAGACTAAACATGAAGCCAGAGGTAAGTGTATTCAGCTGCTGCATGGATTCTGGCTATCACCACTACATGAGCTATACTTGCTTCAGATCCCGGGTTGTAGGCCAAAGAAATCTCCTTCAGGCTCTGCAGTCATTGTGCTTAGAAAGCAAAAATGGAAAAGGCTGGATGAGTTCTGCAGCCGTCTTAGATTATTGTACTTGGTCCTTGCCTTGCATAGCCCTCCCACCGCAGAGATGTGCTGAAGAGGGAACTGTCTGTTTAAGGCAGCCAGCAGAGAATGCCTCTCTCTACTAAATCAGTTGCCTTGGCTGTTGATTCTGGATTCAGTTTCTCATTAAGACAAATGTCAGTATTTTAGGGCTCCTTGCTTCCTGCCCAGTTTCTCCTTTTCAGCAGCTTTCACTGACATCATAATTTTTTTATGACATCAGTGTATAAGCACAGGAGAGGTTCAGGTGTTATGGCTTCCTAACGGCACCTAAAAAGAGCAGAAGCTGAGCTCTGAGAGCCTCTGTCTATGGCTTGAACAGTTGGAGAGCAAGCTGACAGGAGGCTCAGTTTAAGCGAAAAGCCCTCTGGCATTTCCCGTATGCACAGCTCCTGTTCAGCAGAAAATCTGGCCACACACAGCTCAGCAGCCTGGAGAGTCCTGTCTCTGACTTCATGAGCACAGTGTCGCCTCTGTGCTGAGATCTTTCCCACTAGTTTTAGGTGAGAACACCGCTGCTTTTGTTACCCCGCCATGACAAGTCTGGCCTCTTTCTAAAGGAGCCCAAACAATCTTGACCTTCCAAGAGCGGGACCAAGAGGGTTTTAATAATGACAAACCAAACAAAATTAAGTGTCTCGTTGCCTGCCTCAGTATAGTCTCTGCAAGAGACAGCGAAGGTACAGACTGTCCTTCAAGGTCACGGAGTTATCCCCTGACTTGGGACGTGCTGTACAGAGGCTTTGGAAATGCTCTGATGGGGCTAAACCATAAACTGAGGCTGTATCTCTTCAGAGAAGCCAAGTTATTTCCTAAAGGGAAAAGTGGAATTGTTAGGTGGTTTGTATTTCCCATTCCTGCCCTTCTGCATGAAAATGCATCTCTCTCAATGCTGCTGGGGGGTGGGGAGGGGGGTTGGACCACTGTTACCTCTGAGCACCACAGCAGGGTGGTCTTGGGTAACACCCTTTCTGGTTTGGCTTTTGCACACTGGGCACCTGTGCACTTGTGGTTTACTGGTGTCTTTTCCTTCAGCTGCATGTAAAAGCTGTTAGCAAAAAATCACCAATGGCCTTGAGCAGAGAAGACCAAAAGAGGTCCCCGGGGCCTGCCTGCAAAGCAGAGCTCTTCCCGGCTGCCTGGAAGGCTGCAGCTTCCAGCCTCTGCCTTCCTAGCAGTTGGAAACCCTGCTCTCCCAAGGCGTAATGGGGAAATAAAAGTGCCAGTGGGCTTCTCCCTTTCCATGAGAAGGTACTGACTATCCCCCACCACTATCCTGGGGGCATGGTGGGACCCTTCTTTTCCTTGGCTCCCATTTTCACTTGAGGAAGTATAATAAAACATAGAATTGAAGTATGTCAACTGTGTATTTTCCCTACACATTCTCTGCCTTTTCCTATACTACTTCCCCATCCTGTCTTCTTTCCCTTCATTTGTTCTTCTCATTTTTGCCCTTATCACCTAATTTCCTTTTCTCTCCTTGTCAAAAAAAAAAAAGCAAACCCAAATCTCTGCCTTTCCCTCATTTTTCTCTAGTCTCCATTCTCTTGTTCCCTTCAGCTCCCAACGGAGTCTTCTGCCACTTGATCCTTTGTTCCAGCCTTTTCTAGTTCTTTCCTCTTTGTCTCACCCCAAGACTGGATGAGGCCTTGCTAAAGCAAGCCAGGGTTTGGGCACACTCTCCATTTGCAGAGGAAAGAAGCTGCAGCTTCTTTCTCTCGGTCTCCCTGCAGCATGGACCACACTGCCTGCCCATGCAGGTGGTGGGGTGACATGAAGTCCTTCACCTCCAATGCCCCACCATGGCTGCCATTTGGGCTGCCATAACAAACCAGAGGTGGGACCTAGACCTTGAGTGGTGCTGAAGATTGTGGGGAATGTCTAGGTTGCCAAGTACATGGGCACGGTGATGGGTGAAAACTAAACATGCAGAACTGATCCCCTCAGAGTTACAGGAGTCTTTGGATCGTGCTTTGTGCCTGAATTTGTTAATCCTGTTCTCTCTGCTCCAGCGAGGTGTCTGTGGAATTGTGCAACTGGAACCCAACTTCAGCTTTGACAAAGTTATGAGTCACGTTGCCATCTGGGGAAGAACTTTTTAGAAATAAATGTGTATGTGTATTACTGGACATAGTACAGTGACTCGGTGTAATGAATTCCTCCCAAGGGTCACGTTCACGAGGCTAAATTCTCCGTGCTTAGGAAAAGCCTTCCAGAAAATGTGTGCAAAACAAGCTATTGTGGCCACTTGTTTTCTTTGAAAAGAGCTAGGTATTTTTGTGGGCAAGCCCACAGGAAAGCCTGAGTGTTTGAAGAGAAAGCCCTGAACTGGGCAGTGTGAAAACACTCGGCAGGAGACTCCTGCTGCTCTGGGCATGTAGCTCTGGACGTGGCATTGGCTCACTGAGAAAAACAACTGGATGACCTTGGGCTCCTGATATGAGGATATTTATAGAGGATGTTGCCCCAGGCTGCATGACTGTTCAAGGAGGGCATCCTCCTCCTCTTCCTCCTCCTGCTAAGGAGAAATCTCTGAAGTGACAAACAGATCAGCTCTACAGGCAGTTGTTGCAGCAGGAGCCAGAGGGGACAGATCCGTTAAGGTTTGCCATGCACCAGGTTTCAGTCAGGAAAGACTGAGTCTAGGGACAGTAGTTTTCTTTCCTCTTTGCTAGGCCAGGTAGGAGGGCTTTGCAATTGGGGATTGCTGCTGGGGGGAGAGGGAAGGCTGATGAGGCCAGCGGGATGGAGGCACACACCCTGATGCGTCAGGATTTTCCCCAGGCAAAGAGCAAGTGAATCAGTAAGATTACAGCCTGAGACTGTGTCAGTGTTCTCACAGAGGAACAGCTTTAACCCCCTCAGAGAATGTAGAGTTCTGACAGCTGTATAGTGTAAGATTAGTCCCAGCAAAGCCGCTATTACATGTTTCAGTTATGTCTCTCAATCAGCACAGGGATCTGGTGGACCCATGAACCCATGAAGATTGATGAAGAAGCATCATGGATTCTGATACCACACAATTTATGTGCTGTTAGTGGCCAGCAAGACTGACATATGTGGCAGGACATAAAATTTCTTCTCCTTTTCTCTCCTGCTTCGTTACACAAGAATAAATAAACCAGCTGATATAACTGACCCATAGCCTCACATACTCAGTCTTTCTGCGTCAGTTCTCAAACCACCTCATGGGCAACTAAGCCTCCCAACCTGTTGCAAGGGAAGACCTTGCACAAGTTTATAGCCAGGGAGGTGTTGCAACTTGCCCCAGAACAGTTCCTTCTCTCAGGAGGCAGTGCAGGTACGGAGCTGCAAGTGGTGGAAACCACCCCCTTGCTCTACCCTGTTGTTTTCAGTCCCTTCGGGGCAGCTGTGGGGGCTGTGGTTGTAGTCAGCTCTTTGTAGCAGCTCATGAGTTTCTCTGCACCATCAGGTGCCCCTTCGTGCTGAGTAGTATATATGCTGGGATAAAGGTCTTTGCAGGAGGTGTTTTTGCTTACTCTAGTTTTATATTTTAACCATGCTGTCCTTTATGTATGTTTCTTTGCCTGCTGTCTTGGGGCTTGCTACAAACCTAGCTTAAAGAAATTACATTAAAAAAAAAAGCCCAGATTATCAACAAGCTCACATATAGATTTGCTTTTTTAATTGTGTTTTAAGTTCTAGTACCATTACCCTGAAACTTTCTAGTTTCATAAGCATCGTCCTTGCCTTACACTGTCTCTCATATATTTTGGGAGCTGGTCAGTGACCCGCACGCTAAAGGATTAGTCAGATGATAGCAGTAAGAAAATAGGTTTTATTTTTGCTCATTATTTCTTTATAAGCTTGCTACCTTCAGCAACCCCATCGCAAATTACATGGATGAGTTTCTACAAGCCGCTGTCACCCAGGACAGGCAGCGTATCAGACCTGTGGGCTGACAGGCGTTTCTTTATGCAAACAACATCTATTATGCCTTCTAGGAAATTTTGGATAATTGCATGTAAGAGAGGACTCTAAGCTTTAGTTTCAAATGAATGAGGCCCCTTAGTCTTCTTTAGGACAGACTGTGTCTGAAGTGAGCTTCTATTAATTGTTGGGGTGACTTGGGAAGAGGATGGCACAGATCCGCTACGGGACAGGGAAGGCATGAGCTGGGCTGTGTGCTAATGAGGCACAGAAGAGGTGGGAGTTCCCTCCCCCCCCCCAGCCCTTCAGTACCTCTGTCCCTAATTAGTTTTAACATCTCAGTGATCATTGAAAATGGCAATTATCAGCTATGCATTTGCTACCAAGAAGCAAGCATGGCCTTGAATAAAAGGCATACACATTTCTTCCACCACAGTTGTTTGGTGCTGTCATACTACTGTTATTGTTGTAGTATATTTTTATTTGGCACTGAGCTGCAGTAGGCAGCAGCAAGGTTTGACAAGCCAATGAGGAAAAAGGTCTCTAGGGCATCAAATTTATGGGCTTGATTTTTTGTAACATCCGTTCCAGTGGCATAGTCTAATAATAATAAAAATAAGTGGTGTATTGGCCTGAATGTATTGAAATCTTAACTTTTTAGAGAAATGAGAATGAAAATATATGCATTTATATTAAAAAGGGCCCCCACTGCCTCACTCCATATGTGCCATGTCCAACTGCCTCCAGCACGGTCCTGCAGTCTGCTTGCTTTGCACCACAGGCATGTTCCCCCGAGACCTCACACAGTTTTCCATCCATACAAGCTGCCCCTGCAGTTGGGGAGGGGGGCTACAGCTCTCTTGCCTGTCTTGCCTGGCACATGCAGATGGAGGTAGGTCTCAGGTAATGATCAGAGCACTGTTATTCGGGACAGGGACACACTAAGCAACTGTTTCTGTTTCATACACAATGAACACACACGTGCTACCTTCCTGGAAACCCACTGCTTGCTGTGGCATTACCTGGATTACCTGGTGGTTGGGGGGTTTTGTGTCCAGATTGGATGATGGGGAGCTGGGAGAGATCTGTGGGAGACAGACACAGGAATTTACGGTTTGAAGACCCTTTCTCTTGAAGTGCCAACGAAATGATGGTCATCTGTGTATGAGAGACCTGAGAAACAATTGCAGCATTTGGTCCCTCATTGTCGTGCCAGATCCGTGAGGATACACAAGTGATGCTGCTTTCAACATAATCTTGTTCTAGTAGGCGATGCATGGGAAGAGGCAGAGATGTGGTAGGGCCAGGGGAAGCTCCAGGCTCTGGACCTGCAAAGAAGCTGTTGTCACTGGTGATCATGCTGCACAGGAGAACTGGCAGGAGGTGTCTGAGAGGAGAAGAGCAGAGGGACAGGGACTGGACTGGGATGTGCAGCGGGGAGGAAGGGTGAACGGGGAGAAGCAGCAGGGCTGGGAGGAACTCCAGGGCTTCCTGGGTGGGTGCGGAAGACGGGTGTGGAGGGATGGACGGGGCTGACTGCAGCATGAGAGAACTCGCAGGGAAACATCTGGGGCCGGTGCGAAGGGTGAAGGGAGCAGAAAACACAGCTTCCCTCCAAAATTAACCGGAGATACAATTTCTGCCCTTGCTACCATCCGCAAAAGCACTGAATTTTAACGCTGGCACACAGGACCCCCGCGCACATCGCGGAGGAGAGGTCTGCAACCGCGGCACCGCCGGAGCAGTTCGGGGACAGCACGGCCAGTCCTCGGGCCCTCGCTGCGGTACCGGTACTGGCCGAGGAGCCCGGTGTCGCCCGGAGCCTGCGATCAGCGCAGCTCACGGTGCGCGGCCGCTCCCCACGCCCCCGCCCCGCCTCACCTGCGCTCCCCCCGCGGGGGAAGATCGGGCAGGACAGGACAGGACCGGGCAGGCTTCCCCGCCATCCCTCCGGCGGAGGCTGCGCGGGGCGGGGCGGCGCGGGAGGGCGGCGCGGTGCGGGGCGGCCCCGCCACGCGTGGGAGCGGAGC
>VZTU01008650.1:539235-554698 GCA_013400835.1 Zapornia atra
GCTGCGAGTGGGGCGGCGCTGCCGCCGGAGCCCACCCCCGCCGCCGGCCGCCCCTGGCCCCGGCCGCCGCCGGGAAGATGAGGTGAGTGCGGGCAGCCGGGGGATGTGCAGCGCAGCACAGCGCCGAGCATGCCGGCGGGGGGGCAGGGAGGGTGCCCGCGGTTCCCCCCGCGATGGTGTCACGCCGTGGGGGTGGCGGCTTCTTGTGCGAGCGGCAGGCGGGGGAGAGGGTAAGCAATGCGGCGTTTCCCAGTCCTTCGCCGGATGGATAATACGAGTGGGTGGTGACATTTTTGGCATGTTTGACTGTCAGTGCCTAAATCCATATGACAGATTATCTCGGCGGTTACAAAAGGCTGTAAGCGCTTTGAAATCAGTGCTGCGAGGTAGAGCTGGGGATCCCGCTTAATGCCGCTGTGCCTCACGGCCCGGAGGCTACGGCGGGATGAGCCTCGGACAAAGTACCCTCCGGGCGGGGTTGTGAGGGGAGTGCCCGGGAGGGGGCGTCTCGTGTCTCCCGAGCATCCAGGTCGTGCCTGGTCTCCCGGGGTCCCTGTCTCGTCGGGCGCCGAGCGGGTCAGCTCGCGGTTTTCCCGAGGTCGGTTTGTCTATTGTGAATGTGAGAGGGAAAAAACCCACCCCAACACAAACCAAACCAAACAAAAACCCCAACCCAAGAAAATCCCCTAGATCTCCTGGAGCCAGATAAGTGCCCGGTGGAAGGAAGGAAGGAAAGAGGACGTTATTTGCATTATTTGTCATTATTTGTTTTGGTTCATGCTCTCCCAAATCTCTCTCTTTCCTCATTTATTCGAGAGTTCGCTTGAGCTGTCTGTATCTCAGAGCAACACAGCCTCTGATTCATCTTGTAATACTAGTGATTCTTTCCACTTAATTATTACCTTTAGCAAGGTAAAACTGCTTTGGGAAAGGTTAAAAATGGAAAAGAAGCCAGATCCCTTTCTGTGGTGCCTGATCCCTGAATTGCAAGGTTGGCATTGCTCCTAGGAAGCACAGCAAAGCTTTTGCTTGCATTTACAGTTACATTTACTCTGACGCTATCACATGACCCAAACACTTGGAGGTGCATCAATTTATTTAGTCATTTATTCTACCATTAGTTTTTCTTGCTTGCTTAAAATTACATTCTTGGGGCGGGCTGTAAGCAGTGTGGCTGGTGGCCTAGACCCTTCTGGTCTCCGCACAAAAGGTGTGTCTCCACCAGTCTCACCTGATCTGATCATGATGCTGCGGAGAGACCTCCAGAGACCAAGCACGACAGATAGCAGCAAAGTTTTCCCTTGCTCCCTCCTGTTCAGTTATCACAGCTTTTCCCCCCTTCCTGACTCAGGCATGTCTTCCACCCCCGAGAAGGAACTACAGGCTAGTTGGAAGGCTGGAACAAGTTTGCATTTCTCCCACTGGAGGTACCTGGCTTCACTTCAACTTCTACAGTTGGTGGTTGTGGTTTTTTCTTGGAAGATGTAGTGGGAAAGGGAGTGATCCACAAAGACAGGCTGAGTTAGGGTACCATAATGCACCCAAATCCATTCCCTTCATGTGAGCTGCTAGGGCACTCTCAGGTGTGAACTACAGGGCATCTAGAAAGAAGCAGCCCTTAACTCCAGGAGGGGCTTCAGGACCTCCCCAGGTCCTCACTTTTGATGGTGGTGGATGGGTTGCTTCTCTAGGTTGGCCACCTCACACCACGCTGTGTCCGGTCTAGGTGCGGGTGCAGGCACCCGAAGTTGAGCTGTGGCTGTGTGTGCTCTGGGCGCCTCTTGGTACAGCTGCCCTCTCCTCTTCTCCCCGCATGGTGCTTGGCATTGACAGGTGTATTGCACTTAAAACAGTCTTTTCTTATAATTACCCCTTTACACTTTAACGTACATGCTTGTTTTGGGTGGGCTTTTTTGGGAATGAATTCCTGTTTTTAAAGGTTTCCATTATTGATATTTTTTCCCCCTTGCTTATACAGTTACTACTGAACAGGTTGTACTTGTCAGTAAATATATCTGCAAATCACCTAGAGCCTTTTTTTAGTAACAATTCTTGTTTAATAAATATAGGCTATATAATTCCAAAAGACCGTGGCAGGCTATACAATCATTTAATAAAAACCTCCTTAAAGCATTTGCTTAGCCATGTGTATTTTATTTTTATTGCTTTTTGTGGTGAATGAATTAAAGTGCTATTCTTTGCACTGTTGCATTTATGTGATGGTTTCCATTTTTTGACAATTTATGTCTTCACTTCAAAGGTATAAAGTGTGCATGTAGTGGGTGTACCACAGGTCTTAGTAATAAACCAGATTATAATAGATGTTCTGTCTCAAAAGTGGATTAGGATTCCTGGGTGGAAAATGCTGAAGTGCAGAGGTGTTATTACCTCTTAGTATATAAAAATATTCCTTTAGTATAATAAATATTGAGGCTGTTCTACAGCAGATAGTAATTTACTCCTGGAAGTAACAGAATTAGCTCATGTTTGGGAAAATGTCTATGAATGTTGCTGGAGATGGAAATAAGATTTTTACATTCTGTCAACAGAGGTGTAACCTGGCATTTCTTCATCATCACTGTAGTTTATAAGGCACCTGTGTTTCAGTGGTCTCTGATATTAAACATAAAAACCACCTATAGCATTTTGGGTGCATCCTTGAAAAAAAAAACCTCCCAACCTTCACTGTGTCTGTCTTTGCGGTGACTGTGGTGAGTGCAAGTTGGGTCCCTGTGCTGCGGCCCAGGGGAAGTGATGATGCAGGGAAAGTCTCCTGCTTCAACCACTTTGTTTTTCTGAACAGAACGTACAGCAAATATCCAGAGGTTGAAACTACCTCTTAAAGGGGGTTATTCAGATTAAAGCATATATTGCTACAAAAGAGTAGTTTTAATCAACTGCAAGAAAATGAGTTCAGTACAGAAGTTGCTGGAGAAAGAGCACCTTAATGTTTGCAGAGTTCTCTTGCTGAAGTCAACCTTTTTGTTCTGATGTTTCTGTACAGCTGCCAACTGGAAATCCTAAAAAGCTGTTGTATTTAGCCCCAATTTGAAGGCATGGAGCAACACCCAGAGAAGAAGAGAACTCCTTTTAGTAACAGCTAGTTTTAGTAACAGTGTATATACATCATTCTTCCCAGACCTTTTGTTTTCAGACATAAGCAAGCAAAGTTGTTACTTTTCTTCCCATAAACACAATGTATTGAGCATGATGACATTGTGGGCTGCATTTTCTATTTATTAAGCAGTTCATGAGGTAAGGGTTTTACCAAAGCTTTTAGTTTGCTGGAGGGTAACTAGGGCTGTGTGTATACAGTGTCAGTTTCTACGCTTTCTTTACTGTTTCTTTCTGTTGGCATATGCACCAAATTAAAGCCAACCTGTTGTTTGTGTTTATGTCACCAGAATTGGGGTTGGTGACCACCTCTCCGGTCTAGTAGCCTGTGTTGCCTGAAGTCCTGTCTCCTGCAGGAAAGCATCAGGGTCCCCCAAGGTGGATAATGAAATCAAGTTGTCTGTAAAGTGTCTTTTAACCTTGTCACTTAGTGATTGATTTCTGAGCTGGAGAAATATGCTTGTAACTTAGCTAATTTTCATTTAATTTGAAAATTCTGTCCCGCCATGTTCTGACTCCTGAGGCGTGCCTTGGAGTTGTGGTGTGTGTGGCTGTAGGCTCCTGCGGCGGTAGGGAGTTGTCACACCACCTTCTACAACCATGCCTTTGGGTACGTTTAGGTTTGGAGCCTTTTGAGCCAAACCTGTGCTAGGCGGTTCTGCCAGCATCACTTGTTGAGAAAACACCCAGCCCTTTGGCTGTCATGGTTTCCTCAGCAAAATCCCAAGGGTGGCTACTGTGCTGCTGATGGAAAATAGCTTTTGTTAGCTCTGCTCAGGCCTTTAGAGGGGTGGTTCAGCTCTAGCTGCAGACAGGCTCCTTTGTCAGCAAGTTTTGGACCCCTGCTGAAGGTTCCACCATGCTGGCTATGGCCATGCAAAGGTAGTGGCAGTGGAACCGAGTGATGCTAGACTTCCATCAATGTGCCCTTACGTGAGCTAGCCAGCCGGTTGCACCTCTCGTACTAATTGTTATTCTGTATACTTAAAAACTTGTTTTCCCTCTCTAAAATAAAGCATAAACTCTAGAGATCTTTTTGTGCCTTCCTTCTTTTTGGGAATATTCTGGTTTGTATTCTTTTTGTAATGAAATAATCGAGTTTGAAGGTAATTTCAAGTGAGGGTGTGCAGGTCTGTTTAACTCAATATTGTGGTTTTGTGTGTTGTTCACTTCTGTCCTTTACTGAATCACTCCGACTGTGTTAAACAACAGACATCCTAATACAGAGCAGCTCCTTCAGCGGTGCGTTGCGACTGAAGGTGTCTGCGTAGGCTTTCTGTGTACTTGGCTGGGTGCTTCCTTTGGACAGTACAGTACTTCTCTCTTTAAAGTATTTAATGGTCTCTTGTAAGAAATCATCAGGATCGTTCCAAAAGTGCAGACACAGTTCAGGCTCAAATAACTTCCCGTATCACGCAGGTTAGCACTTCTGTGATTTCTTTCCTTTTTGTTCTTGCTGTCAGTCCTAGCTTCTCTCAGCCCTGGGCACTGAACCTCTTCAGAAAAGATTTCTAGAGCTGCTACCAAAATAAAATGAGTCCTGATTAATGTTTGGTCCTAATAATTGCAAATAATACTACAATATATTGGTAAAGATTTAGAAGATAAAGAAGAGACCAGGCGGGTGATGGTCTCTTCAGCCAAGTGACAGGTGATAGCACAAGGGGAAATGGCAAGAAGCTGTGCCAGGGCAGGTTCAGATTGGATGTTAGGAAAAACTTTTTCACTGAAAGAGTTGTCAGGACCTGGCACAGGCTGCCCAGGGAGGGGGTTGAGTCACCATCCCTGAATGTATTTAAAAGAAGGGTAGATGAGGTACTTAGAGATACGGTTTAGCATAGGACAGGAATGGTTGGACTCAATGATCTCAAAGGTCTTTTCCAACCTTGTGTTTCTGTGATTTTTTTTTTTTTCCTCAGGTCACTTCAGATATTTCAGGTTTCCTTACTTGAATCTGAACCTTAATATTACCTCATTTGCTTTCTACTTACATTTGAAAAGAAATATTAACTGGTGTTTCAGTATTGCCCTTCACTGCAATAGCTAAGTGGTGAAACCTGCTCCAGCATACGTTGGTATTGCTCCTACAAGAGGATGAGGAGTTTGAGGTGTATTTTCTGTTTTCTTCACAGCTACCACAGAACACTTGGGATCCCTGGTGCTACCCCCTGCCCTTTTTTCTCAGCCTTGTGCCAGAGGTTCAGTTTCTCAGGAGCACAGAGAACAGGTGTAGCTGTGACACTGTTTCTTCACCTCACCCTGTTGTTCTCCCTTAGGCAGATTTTGTCTGCAGTTACCTACTCAAGGCTTCTATTTCATCTGTGTTTTGTTCTAAGGCACCATAATGAGGAGAAGCGACCAAAAAGCTCCCCACTACAGCTCAGAGCTTCCACCAAGATGCATTTGAACTGGGAAGCAGTAAAGCCCCCATCCTTGCAAGAGTATGTCTGTAATGCAGCCCAGGGAGAAGACACCAGACCTTCAGCCAGGCTGCTGTGAGGCCCCCAGGGCATAAGTTGAGGCACCACACAGACCTGCTTGGGTTAATCTACCTTGCTCCCGGCTGGGCTGATTAGCGCACGGGGAGCTTTGCAGTGCATGGATAAGCTGTTTCCAGCACCTGAGCTGGCGGAGATGTTTCTAGCCTGCACTGTAGGGAGAGGAGTAACCTGATGGTTCATCCGGCACGTTCCCCTGGTGCTGGCTCTGTGTGGGAGCGTGTGTGCACACATCACCCTGTAACACTCAGAGTGCATTTCAGTCTGCGTTGTGTCCATGCAAAATTGAAAACAGTTTAAATCTGGACTTATCTCTTCCCTTTCTGGGGTATTTAGCACTGCGGAATGTTTCTTCCCATGAGACGCAGCATTTTTGTGTTGAGGCAAACACTCAGAATGGTAGTGACAGTCTTTCCAAAACTGGTCTTAAGAGTTATAAAAGCATTAAGAATATCTATTTCTATTAATCAGAGGAGACAGATTGGGCAAATCCTTAGCAAAAAACTTGGGACTGGAAGCCTCCTTCACACTTCTGAATCTCTGACATGCCATTCTGTAACATCACCACTAGTGAGGTGTTACATTTCGATGGATATTTCACAGTCCTGGAATGAAATGGATATGTGTGAGGGCCAGAAACTTTTGATTTTCTTTCTTGATGTAGGCATTCGAGCCTTAAATTTGTTTCATAAAAAGTTCAGTGTTAGTTTATACATTTCTTCTGAGTTCTTGTTCCTGCTCCCCTTGCCTGTGCCAAGTTAGCCATTTGTGGTTTGGTAGGGTGAGCTAGATCATGATGTCTTTACATACAGAGACAGAAGAAAAGAAAATTCACTTTCAATACACAAAGGGTGTAGGAAAGTAGGGTAGGAGCAAGCAAGAGGCTGAAAGGTTGAGGCAGTGTTCCCACAGAAATTGTCATAAACCCATTTTTCCAGGGAAAGCTATTACTGCAAGCTAAAACTCAGCTTTTACTGAGATGCTATTCTTGCTCTTCCTCTTATCCGTCACAGACACTCCAACTCAAGGTCCACAGTGCTTGAGCTACAAGCTACGTAGCCTGACTGATGGTATGGATGAGCATTTTCTAATGTCCACATTTCCTGTCCAAAAAGGGTATTTTTCACTTGAGCTCATGATGGAGGTGTTTTTTTACCCTCTGGATTATATATTCTGTTAGAGCAGGAATTCAACATCTTCCTTTATATTGCTGAACCTCACTCCTTGCCTGAATTTCCTGCGGGCTTTTGTGCGATCACCCTTATAGTCAGGGGTGAGGCTGTGCCTGTGTCATGGAATCACAGTCACAGAATGGTTTGGGTTGGAAGGGACCTTTAAAGATCATCTAGTCCAAACCCCTGCTGTGGGCAAAGATACCTTTACTAGACCAGGTTGCCTAAAGTCCCGTCTGGGGATGGGATGTCTGCAGTTTCTCTGTTCCAATGTCTCACCACACTCATTGTAAAAAAATTCTTCCTTGTGTCTAATCTAAACCTAGCCTTTTTCAGTTCAAAACTGTTGCCCCTTGTTCTGTCACTATAGGTCCTAGTAAGAAACTCTCCATCTTTCTTAAAAGCCCCCTTTAGGTACCAAATATCTCCCTGGAGCCTTTTATTCTCCAGGCAACTCCTTCAGCTTTTCTTCATAGGAGAAGTGCTCCAGCCCTCTGACCATCTTTGTGACCTCCTCTGGACCTGCTCCAACAGCTTCATGCCTGTCTTGTACTGGGGACCCCCCAGCTGAAGACTGTACTCAGATGGGGTCTCACCAGAGCAGAGTAGAGGAGGTGAATCCTCTCCCTTGACCTGCTGATCATGCTGCTTTTGATGCAGCCCAGGACACGGTTGGCTGTGAACACTCATTGCTGGGTCATATCCATGTGCTGGTTTGTTCTCTGGAAGCCCCTCGCTGTTGAGAGCAGATTTTGTTTAGGTGAGCAATTCATTTCTCAGGCAGTAGGTGTCATTCCTGCAACTTCAGATCTCATAGGTTTTTTTCTTTCTTTCTTCAGTTTCACATGGGTGCCAGGCATGTTTTTCTGTGGTTTACTGGAGGACAAAAAAAAAACCCTAACCCAAAAAGATATGTAGAGGAACTTGGCTTAACATAGTACCATGAACAGTAGTGTGCCGTGGGTACGGGCACGGGTAGATGCTCCAGTGAGGAGGATGTAGCTAGGTCTGGCTTTGCAGCGACTCTGTTCAGGCACAGTCCTTGTCGTTGAGATGAGCTCCATGCTGCAGCCGTGCTGTGCTTCCTTGGCTGATCTGTGGCTGCTAAGTCTATTAACCTTTTTGGCTTCATTTCTTTATCTGCTGGAGGATGACATTACTTACCTGAGAGGGAATAAGGATGATTAGGTAGCTAGGTCTCAGCCCAGCGCAGGATTTAAAGGTATTGGTAAGTTTAGTCCTGTTGAAGTCCTTGCTTTGCTGGGATGTAGTCTCCTGTTCTAAAAGCCTTTCTGAGGATGACAAGCATATTTATACAAAGTGCTAAGCATTACAGTGATGTTCCTTGTGTATTGCTGTCCATTCATTTTTTCCTCTTTCTTCTTTTCCCTTTCCCATCATTCGCTGCTCCTTAGTCAGCATGGGCGTTGCTTCCTTCCTTCCTTTATCCCTCATCAGTAAGCCACTCCCTCAGTAACGAGGGGATCTAGAAAATGCACTGAAATGGTATTAGCAAGAAGTAGGGCTGCGGTTACCGTAATCCCTTTAATTGCATGCTGTATCCTTCATTTTCCGTAGCTGCAGGCAGATCAGGAGGGTGGCTGCAGTGATGCTCCATGGGTGTATCTCTGTATGCAGCAGGAACAGCTAAACATAACCAGGACTGTTCAATGCTCATGATAAAAGGTTAGCTTAAAATAAGTAAATTCAAGTGAACAAGCTGTAATTGGAAAGAAGTCTGTTACATGTGCTCTGGGTGAGTAGAAATATGTCTTCAGCACTGAACAGACCAGTGCTACTCGATTTGTGGTCTGTGGTCCAGAAGACATCGAAAGAGAGTTCAAAAATGCCTGAAAAAACCTGAAAATACCAGAAGCAGGAGAGTTAAAATCACCCACTTATGCACATATTTTCATGCAGCTTCTAGATGTGTACCCATACCCAGTAGCTCCTTACTCTTGTTATTAACCAGTTAAAATGTTTTTGATACTAAAATCATCATTTTATTAAATGACTTTGTTTGGTCTGTCACCTTCGTTCCCACCTGCCAAACAGCACTAGGATTTGAGATAATCTGTGAATTCCTGTTTGAAAAGGATTTGTGATTTAAAACGAGAGAAATACCGGACTAGCGTATTTTGACAGAATGAGGTAACTTTAATATTCTGACTTTGTCATGAATTAATGCTGAGTGGTGCAATACATTTGCATGCTAATCTTTCTATTAAATAACTAAATACATCACCTAGTTGAATCTCAGTCAATTTTTGATCCCACAGCTGTTACACTGAGAAGTAGGGATTTGAGTCATCTGAATAAACCAGCCTTGCTATTCTAGGGCAATTAATTTCTTTGACTAGTCAGAGAGAACAGTCTTACATAGTCATTTTACCTGCATGTGTAATAAAACATCCTATATCTGTGTGTTTGTTGCTTCACTTGTCTGGCAGTAAGAACTGTCTGTGAGTAGGTGGGATGCAGGGGTACGTCCATTTTGCTTCAGCATGTGCAGTGTTTCGTGTTAGAGGAGTTCACCAAAGTGCTGCTTTGTCAGCTGCTACCCAAGTGATCCGTAACTCACAACGCCGTCTTACACCTCCACCAGTAGCCCGGCATTGTGATGGATCCTCCCCAGAGCCTGACCTGCTGACTCTCAGCTCTGTATTTATTTGTTTTAATTGGCATCAAGTTGTCAAACACTAATTCACAGTGTATGAATCATGTAAAACTACCACCAAGATCGCTGTGGTGAGTGGTGACCCCCGGGGCCATGCAGCTTGTCGCACACCCAGGAGCAGTCCAGAGCAGTGCCTTGCTCAGTCTGCAAGTCAGCCTGGAGAAGGCCATCCTCCTGCACGATGGGGATTTCAGCTGCCCACATCTGATGCTGGAGGCAGGAGAAAAGCCGGCTGATGCTACAGCATTAAGGTCCTAATCTTGAAAGACTTGTACACATTCTTGACCTTATTACTGGGAGCAGCGTCCTTGATGTTTGTGAACCTAATGACCGTTGTGATAAGACCACTGACCGTAATAAATCTAAGTATATGTGCAATATTGACAGGATCAGGGTCTGATGGAGCAGTGAAGGCTCGCTTCTTCCTTTGAGGGCAAAGCTCAGCAGGGAAAATTTTATAGCTTTTAGGAGCAGAGCCAAAAATCTACCCTATTCCTGTGCTGTGTATGGAAGTCCTCACTTGTAACATATACAGCTAGGAACATAAGCATCTCTTGTTTAAAATATTCGCCCCTGCAATGAACAATTATTAACTGAAAACTCATCAGTAAGTCAAAGCCAGCCCTGACTTCAGAGGAGGCTGGAGGCTGGTACATGTAGTGGGTTTTACTGAGAAGTTGTGGGGGAGGCTGGGGCTGGTGGAGCCGTCCTGGTCAGGCTGGTCCTTTCTTCTGCAGGGTTCATGAGCAAAAATGGAAATGAGGAACAAACAGAAAGATAGGCAGAGTGTTCAGTGTAACTGAGGAGCGTATGTGCTTAATGGAGGGTCCTACTGTGTCCTGTGGATCCCAAGGAACAGTCCTTCAGTTTGCAGTCCAGAAGCAAGAGGATGAGCTGTGACGGCTTGCTTGGCTCTTCTGTCCTGTCTTGCTAAATAAAAATAGTGCTAGAACTCCATGCCTGCAGCCCTTTGCAGGATCTCAGAAAACCTGAGCCAGCATACTATTTTAAAATTTCATCGTATTAAATGAGTGCTGCAGAAATAGCAGAGGGGAGACTGAGCCAGGCAGCAAACTGGGGGAGATAGAAACGGGTTTGTAAGAGCAATAAATGCCGTGAGGACATGTCTCAAGGAGGTATGCAGTGTGAATGCCTTGCATCGTGCATTTAGCTGTCATGGCTGTCACCATAGTGGGGGCTCTGGTGTCAGTACTGGTGCAGGTCCACTTTATCCAGTGCTCCCAGTCTGAAAGCAGCACAGCATGGTTTTCAACTGGCTCCGCCCTCTCAACTGGTTCACTGTGGAGCTGTGCAAATGTCTGTCAGCATCATACTGCAGGGAGTGGGAGGGAAGGCTATGGTGAGGCCAGGGCACGCCAGGGCAGCCCAACCAGAAATAATGCTCTGTGTCCCAACCTCCTCTCGGTGGTGACTTCATGCTTCGAGAGCTCAAATTTAATTCACTGTGTAGTCTGATTAGCCCAGTGGCTTGCTAAGGATTTCCATGTTAAATTGCTAAAGCAATAAAGGACTATTCCTTACTTGGGAATGCTTTTTATGGCCTCTTCTTCTTTACACTTCCAGTCTTCGATCTCTCTGTCACTTTGGTCAAAGTCTGTCACTGCAGACTAAGTTGCACCCTGATGCCAGCTGTCATCTGTTATTGCCATCAGGGTCCATGCATCATCCTTTTGCTTCAGACTTTGGGACACCTTTTGTGACCCTTATAAGATGATAATCCTGAGTGGGCACTGCAAAACAAACACCACAGCTAAATGTTCCCCAAACAAATATTTTAGAGGTATGCTTGGGTATTAGAGGCTACTGCTAAGTCTGACCTTGCTAAAGTCCTCGTCTTTCATTTGAATGCAGTGGGATTATAATCTAATATCAATTTCCATCTCTGATTCCCCAGCACCCATGTCAATATGATAGGCCTGAACCACAGTTCAGCTTCACAGATGGTACCTGCATCGCAGAAAATATTAGATGACTAGTGCCCTAAATACGACAGAGTGCGTTTGTCTACACATCTGTGATACAGAGAAATCTCTTTAATGGCAAAAAGCATAGTCACGTAAGAGGAATGTGAAGGGAGTTTGCTAGATGATTCAATGGTGCTTTTTTAAGTGTTGGAGCAGGGTAAGCAGAATTAGAGTAATACAGTAAAACTGTGTATAAACATGACAAGTGACTTTAACACAGCTGCCTAAAGAAGCAGATTTTTATGATTTGTTGTTTATCAACAACTTTGATAACTGCTGTGTTTTCCCAATAGTACAAAATGCATCAAGTATTTTAGGCACCTGCTATCTAAAAAAAAAAACCGAGCAAACCCAGCCACATCACACGCTGTAGCTTCTTTGAGTATTGTCTCAGTTTCCTTCAGGGCATGCATTTCTCATAGCCCATTAACATCTGTTCAGGTATTGCAAATGCAGGAGGATGAAGAGGTGAAGACTTACAGGGGCTGCTTCTCACTCTCCAACCTGTGGGCTCTAGAGGAACTTCAACAAATATGGAGAGCTTTCACGGAGAGTGAGCTTGCAGCAGCCCTGCCCATCTGTCCTCAGCAGGATACGCAGTTTCTAGTACCCCTTTCCTGGGGTGTTCGTTTATCAACAGCTCAAAACTGTTGATTCTGGGGGGAGTTTCCTGGTATCTCTTCTGTTCTCTGCTGTCTCCTCTCTTCTAAAGCTGGTTGCACAAGGATGTGAAGGAAAATTAATCCAAATCACCTAAAATGTAAATGCAAAGTAAGTTAGGTAAACTAAATTAAACCATTGTATATATTCTCTGAATCAGCGTTCAAGTGACCTTAATTTGATTAAGCTTAATTCACATCAAAGTAAATTATACTAAATATGAAATAGGGTTGATTTAATTAATAATGAGTGTGTCTGCAGGGATCTAATGTGGTTTGATTCATTATCGAAATATTAATTCAGATTACCTTTCTTGGGTTTTCTCATGTAGATAAACCCTACAGGTCAGTTTATTAGTTATGCCTAAACTCATGTCCTTGTGTGTTGATTCCCCCTGGATCTAGAAGGACCTCACCAACTGTGTCCTTGTGTGGGACTTCATGAGCATTTTCTTGTGGGTTGTCTTGTTAATTTGTTAATCCAGCCAAAGAAAATTCATCAGTTTTCTGTTGGATTAGCCATTCATTGACCTGTTTTTTGTCTGCATCGGGCTCCACAGGATAAAGGCAGGACTTGTTTCACCTCAGGTCAACTCTTTTTTCAAGAGAGACCCTGCTCCCAGGACTGTTTGTATGCTGGTGCTTCATTCTCCATTGAGTCACGTAGCACATGGTCTAGAAGAAGTCACGAGTCATCCTGGAGTCGCTTAAAGTCAGATACATCAAGTTTGGTTTGTTTAGGTACAACTTTCATGTATTACTTGCCTCTGCCATGTACTGTTTTCCTTTGGCTTTTTCTCTCCTTTGTGCCTGTGTACTACGACAGCATGTACCTTTTGAATAGCCATCACCTAAATAGCTTGTGCTATCAATACACACAAGCTCTATTGAGCCACTTTCTTACTGCTTTTCTTCTCTTTCTGTCCATGGCTTTCATGTCCTGAGACTATATTTTTTTTTCCATGTAATTATTACAGAAATGGATGTGTTATAATTGCACAGACAGGATAACCAGGATAAGTTTTTGTATAGGACTTTTTTTTAAGGACTTGCCTTGCTTTTAAAGGATTGTGCAATAAAATTCCAGTTTCATGGTACTGTGCTTTGAGTGTAAAGTAAGTAGCAGAACTGAAGCACCTGCTTAGTTTCAACAGTTGGACAAGTTGAAACTATTAGAAGAGCTTCAGGAGAAGAACAGATACTAAAGATGAACTAGAGGTAGCCAAGTTGATCTGATTGCATAGCTTGTTTGTTTGTTTGTTTGTTTCTCTGAGTAAACTTGTGTTTGAAAAATGGGGAAATTACCTGAAACCTGGCTTGAAATTTAACATGAACCCCAACTTTGATATGAAGTGGACCTGGAGGAATATAATACTGCACTTCAAAATTCACTTGCAATCGTCTACCCAGGGTACTAGGAAATGCTGTCTGTCCCTGTTAGCATCTTCACACCTTCTGGTTTCAGCTTGCACAAGGAATGACTCAAAATAGTGGCCAAAGGGCTGCCGTCAGCCTCTGGAAGCTTCCTGTGATTATTGGGTTGATTCTGTCTGGAAACCAGGCTTTGAAACCACTGAGCTATGCCCATCCCATCCTGTTTTAATATCAGCACACCCAGACACATAAACAATGTGCTTCTTCATGAGGCGATGAAAATCAATGAGGCTTTGAAAAGACATACTCTTTAAAGTCGTGGCCTTATTTGGGAAGTTGCAAGAAGCTTGGCTGTCACAAGAGCATATTTTGGCTCTGTGACAGTTTCCTTTATACGGTTCTTCAGCGAAGAATCTCCTGTGTTTGTGCAGTGATAACTCGCAAGCGTAGTGTGCCTTTTTTCCCCTCCCCAGGAATCTTTGCTGGAGGAGAACCCCATATGTTGGTCTAAGGAGATTCCCTTTGGACTTCTGTCTGGTCCAAAGTATGTAGAGAAAGCAGGGTTTCAAAGGTAAAATGCAAAATTTCTGGTATTTTGGTATTCCTGATCAGATGCAAATAAGCTTTTGTTATTACTTCTCTATACCCCTTTTTTTCCCGCACCACTCATTTGTTGAGTGCTACCTTCTGTTTATGTAAGCGTGGGATTGTTTAGGAATAACACAGTCTGCCATCAACCTTTTGTTCCTTACACTTCTTGGGAATGTTTTGTTTATGTTCCTGATCTCTTGGGAACTGTGGTCAGATAAAAGAGCCTGTATGATAGAGATAAATAAATTAAAAAAAAGAACAACTGAAGAGAAGGTGTCAGGGACAGAAACATTTTAGACTCGGAGTTTCATGGTCAGAATGGGAGAGGAGAAAGAAGATTATCATAGCAGCATTTTGAAATAGCTTCAGAAGAGGTGGCTGAAAGAGAAAGAGGGATTAAAGAAGAAGGCTGTGTGATTATAAGCTAAAAATCACTGTGGCTGGTGCCAAATCCCTTGTCTATATGATAAACCACCGGAATATAAAAATATTGCAGAGACTTAAGCCTCACAACTTAGTGAAGTGTGGAGGTGAGAGGACTTCCAGGCCACACTGATGTTGGAGACCTGGGGCACAATGGTGAGCAATGCCATATGGATCTGTCATGACACTGATACCAGAAAGGATGCCCTGAGCATCAACTAAACTGTTAAATAATAAGTTTTTTCAAATTTTGAAAAGTGAAGGGACAAAGGGTGCGGTCAACACAGTCTGGTTGTGGGACTAGTACCCATCCTTCAGATTTTACATCCCACAAAGGTACAAAATACCCCCCTCCTCAGAATATGGGTTCCTCTCCTTCAACCATCCTCACTGGGTTTCCTGTGACCTGTTCATACTGTTCCTGACCCTACATCCATTTCAGCTCTTCTCTGCTCTGCCCAGTGACCTTCTTTCTTGAGAAGGTGGGGAGGCAGCTGTAAAGCCTGATCTCTCTCCCCAGCCCTACACCACAGTAGTGCCAAAGGAAATATTCATCTAACACTGGAATGTCTTTGGAGAAGGGGCAGGTGGAGGGGGTGGTGAGTCTGGAGCAGAAACAGCCCAAGGCTCTGGTGTTGCTTGTATTTCCCAGGCACTAGTGCTGTCTGATAATACTAATGTCACTTAATATTGTGCTTGTCTAATAGCAGCCCTGGGTGTCAGAGAAAAGAGTGGTAGGGAAAGCAACATACTTGTAATGTAGGAGAGCTTGAGCTGTTTGCAGCAGATATGAAGAATGCAACTGGAAATGTGAGGCTGGAAAGAGCAGGAGTCAGGGCTCTGAGATAAAAGTGTGAGTTAAAAATGTGGAAGAATTGTGATGCCTGTCTGGCTGGAAGCGTAAGAGGAATTTTGTGAGCAAGGGGAATAAGCTTTGGATAGTATCTGAGGTTTTGTCATAGAATCATAG
>VZTU01008651.1:12544-22924 GCA_013400835.1 Zapornia atra
CTACAAGAGAATTCTTTTTTTTTTTCCCCCAATGATACAATAACAGAACAACCCAAACTAGGTAAGAACATGGGCCAGGTAAGTATTCAGTTTTACTGGCTCTAGGTCCCACTTCTTTTGGAAAGGAATATTGGCAGCTCCCAACATTTACCTGCTCCCAACATTACCTTCAGGTCCCTCTGTCTCTTCTCCCATAGTTCCTAACCTCTTAGGGACAAAGATAGCTTTTGTATGTTTGGTTTGTCTTTTGCTTTTTTGCTTTATGCTAAATGCAGAGGGATGAGAGGAACAGCAAGGAAAGATGAGCCAGCATCCCCAGGAGTAGTGCAACCTAAACAGTTTTCTTACTTCTGCTTCACCAAGGAATTGCAGTACCTACAACTACCTTGCGCACACTACCTGTCCAAACAGGTAGTTTGTAATCCACACACTGGTCACTGTCAAACTGCACCTAATTCAGAGGCAGAGAATCACAGCTCTTTCCCCCTGGGAGGCCACACTATTACCTCTGGGTTCCTGGCAGGCTATACACATGGTCTGCAAAAATACGTGTAACCAGTATGCTATGCAGCCTTGGCCTGAAGATGTAGAGGCAAGTTCTTAACTTTAAAGGCCCTCAGAACATCTCTGACTGTCTTTCAAAAGAAAGTGACCTACAAAACATGTCCAGTGTTTTAAGCCCACAACCTCCCAATGAAAGCCTTTCTAGAGGCACACTGAAGAACCTCCTCACATCAGAATACACTTTAATATTTCTCAATCTTAAAAACAAGGAGGCAAGTTTCCACTTGCACTTTACGGATATGAAAACTCCATGCATGTGAATGAAGTGTAGATACAAGTTAGGCTTATTCAGAATCTGGATATTAGCTTGGATATTAATCTTGGATATTAACTTTCTAAAAGTCAAATCCTCAACCTGGGGACAGAGGCCAATGTCCTATTAATAAGGTTGAGAGCAGGTAGCCACCAAAAGGTGTTCTGCTTTTCTCTTCACGCTCTCAGTTGTCTTTCACCTGCTTGTTTAGCAGCAATGAAGATCCATTGCAGCTGGACTGACTTGTTGATCTGGCAAAAATTTGTTGTAGGGAGAATACTGGGTAGCAGGGTGGGGTGAGTAGTTTCCTGTAAGTTAAGAAAAACTGTCCTTTCTGCAGTGAGTCCATTAACTTGAAACTGCATTCAAAACCACTCAGTAGTAACTTCTACATAGTATAACCCATGCAGCAGCTGAAAAAGCAACAGCTTGACTCTAGTCCATTTGATCCGGATCCTCAGTTAGCATTACTGAGATAAGACTTGATCCACCTCAAATTTGTTTCTAAATGTTTTTCACTCTGATACTCAGGTTTATCATATGAATGCATAAATGTTATTACAGGCATAAAAGAGCTGAAAATGAGGACGCTTGCATAATTTAGCAACTTATGTTGAACTGCCCATGTATCCCTAGCTTGACAACCAGGTCCTATCTTTGGAATCAAACTTGCTTTCTCAAACTTGACTTCTCCTCTCCTCCCAAGCAAAAACAGACTTGAAAAACTAATTTGACTACTGGAGTACCAGTAGATGATCCTATTGGTGTTGTGCAGTATAAACTGCTTATTCAATTCCATGAAATAAGCTGACTGAAAAAGGTCAAGGCAAGTGTGGGGATTTCAGTCCAATAAGCAAGTCAGGGTCCTGCTCAGAAAGCTCATAATAAGGTCCGCAGGCAGTACAATTCCAGGCTCTGTTAATCAAAAGAAAATCCATTTCTTCTATTTGGAGGAAAAAAAAAGTTGTTTGCAGTGTTATTAGTAATTTCAAAATATCAGATCCCAGGATATGCCATATTCACAATCACATATAGAGCACAGCAGAAGGAAATTAATGTCACAAAGGCCATGTCTGCACCACTTTGAGACTAAAAAACAAACACATGAACTCACCTATTGACTTCTACTGTGACCTTCACAGTCAGCACCTACAGTAATTTCGTGTATCACTGTAATGTGTCACTATGACTACACTGACATAGTCAGCATGACAGACTGACTTTCTGAAGGATAGGTGAATATATTGAAATTCTTCAGCAAAAATTCTCATACCCACAACTGTATTTGTCAACAACACACTTTATGACCTTTCAGTAATGAAACTAATTGTAGAGGTCAAAAAGGTAATAGTGAACCTTAACATTTAGCATCTTAATGTCATTAACAAGCAAATCAAACCTTTCATTTAAAAGCAAGAAAAACTACTAAATTTGAAGCAAAGACTGTATCCAACCCACACAAAACAGGTGTAATTTTATTATAATCAGAAATGCAAAATTTTTTAATTGTAGGCATTTCTTCTAAAGCTACTGAATTAATTTCAACAGTTTCACAAGATTTGGGCCTCTGCACAAGTAATATGCAAGCAAGCATAATGTAAAAAGACAACCATTTAGTACCGGAATAGAGAACTCTCATTTGTTTCAATGTACCAGTCTAAAGCAAGCAGTGGTTTATGTAACAAAAAACCCAGGTTCTAGAGAAGAGGATGAAATACAGCGAAGATATGCAACCCCCACTCTACACTTTAATACAGTACCTGGGCGCTGAATCTGTGAACATCATCAGAGGCACTGACTAGATCAATGGAAGACATGGAGGAAGAGCGACTATAAGGCTACCAGAGACAGACAAAGAAAAAACCAAGTAATCAGAACAAAGGCACAACAGAGCATTCAGTACCAACTTGCAAGCACAAGATAATGAAGAAAAGGAAAACAAAAGCACCATAAGCAGCAAGCACAGCAGCGAATGCTGATTTCATGCACCTATTATGTATTATGCTCCCACTGTAGCCCTGAGAGGAGCATAGTGTTTCCAGTAACGCTAAAACAAGTCAACTCATCCAGATACAAAAGACTGTTTTTGTTGGGTTTGGGTGTGTTTTATTTGTTCTGTTTGGTTGGTTGTTTTTTTGCAAAATCAATTAAATGAATTTTCGTCAAAGTATCTTAAAAACACTGAGGTTAGCAAAATTGGGATTTTCCTTAAATTATCTAACTGGCAACACTGATAGATGTGAAGAGTATTCTAAATAGATACTCAAATTGGTATGTTTTGAGCCAAGATGGTCCTCGGTCCCAACAGTCCTTCTCCAATTCCAGATACTTCATTTGAAAAAGGCATTGAAAGTTACTAGAAACACCTAAAAAAAAAAATTTCACCTATCCATACAAAATATTACATGTAACTATTACAGGTCAGCCCATTATTCAGAGGAGATCAGGAGAAATATCTTACTTTCTGGACAAATCGATGAGTCCCCACAGCAGAATATGCATCTCCAGCAGGTAAGGATGTTGGCCAGTGTAATCTGACCTTTTCACTTTGGGACTGCAATAAAACAGACTTAATCATTAGTAGTCAGCTGCTACTGGGTGGACTATGAAACAGAGTGAGTCATCCTCAGTCTACACAGTGGCTACCATCCCTAATGCTGTCCATAACAGGCATGAAACTGTCATCCTTCTGGAATTATCTGTAAGTGAATGTGCCTAAAGACCGAATTCCTTTCAAATTTAAGGTGCATTTCTGAGCTAAGGAAAACAAATCGGCAGTAATAAAGATCTATGTAGTAGTACAACACCCACTCAAAACTTCTACTCTCCACTAAAAGATTCCAACATAGATAAATTCGGATGGGCACTATATGTCCACTACAAAGTCTTCTAATTCTTAACCAAATCATTGCATTCTATATTCACAAGCCTAAACACATGTAAGACAAAGGATGCACCACTTTGTTATTCCCTCTCATTTTGTATACTGCTATGCATTCTCATATTCTACACATTTCCTCACATGCACCTTATCCCTTTTTGATCCTAGTCACTGAAATGTATACAAGAAGTGAGTTTGCGAAGTAGCCAGCACCTACAGAATTTTTAAGTACAAACAAACACCAACAGAACTATATCTTTCCTAATTCACATACTTCTAGAATCAAAAGACCAATTCACATTGATCCTGATCAGATCAATAATTAGGTTTTGATAAATAGCTGCAGTGTTTGATATTCTTATTTGTACAGGGCATTGGTTATATACAAAGATAAGTTTTATACAAGACATTTATTTAGGAACTAGAAACCATAGGTGAATTCAACTAGTTTAACACTTTATAGTATGCTTTTTCTATGTAAGCTGTGAAGTCACTTTCTCAAAATCAGTGTTAAGCAACAATATCTAACTGTAAAAAAATATTAACTCCCCTTGTCAGTGGCAAAATAAAATATCTAGGAGGTGCACCCCAGGATTGAGTTTAAGCCATAGAAGTCTCCCATGAAGTGCCCATCATTTTTTGAAGTATCAATACCTGTTCTTCCATTTTATCCTGTCTATCGAGAGCAGCTTCAACAGCATCAAAGAATTCTTCTTCATTAATCAGACTATTAGGACCCTCCTAGAGCAAAAGAAACAAAAACAGTTTGAAATTTTGGAGACATCACAGTTCCACTTAAGTTTAATTATGCTTACATATTACATTGTGCTTTTAAATGATGGAAGTAAATGTCTTCTACAGGCATCAAATATTTTTGCCAATATTCTTAGTTTACAATTCCTCCATAAATCTTGAGGTTCTAAGGAATTTTCTCCCTTTAGCTATGTTTAAGATAGTTGTATATACAAGAAAAACAGGAAACTGAGTAACAGTCCCAATTTTCCTGGACATCAAATTTAGCTTTTAATTAACATGTATCTTTACTTAAAAATGTTTACAGTGTGTCAGTAAAGTACACATATTAACATAATTGTGTAGCTAGACTCCTTCCAAGTATTCCAGTGCCCTGGGGCAGATTCAAATACACACTCAAAACACAGTAAGAGAAGACTAAATTCCGGCAATCACAATTGAGAAATTCTTGGAAAGAACAGTTTAACACTAAACGCCAGGTAGAGTTGAGTCACCTATTAAAACCTTGTGTCTAAGTAAAGTGGTAATTTGAGAAAATTAGGTTTAGTGATTTAAATGTCTTGTAAAACAAGACAGTCCAACAAATTAAAAAAACCTACTTTACCTACTTTACAGCCTGCTGGAACAGGCTGCCCAGAGAAGTAGTGGATACCCCATCCCTGGAAGTGTTCAAGGCCAGGTTGGATGGGGCCCTGGGCAACCTTGTGTAGATCCAGGCCTGGAGGTCGGTGGCCCTGCCTGTGGCAGGGGGGTTGGAGCTCTACGGTCCTTGGGGTCCCTTCCAACCCAGACCATTCTATGATTCTATGAGTCTATGACAACAGGGATATCTTGGAGAAGCAGCTGAATTCATAACCATGTAGACAAAGTCCAACTTCCTATCCATCCTTCTCTTTTACAGTGTATGTCTCAGTCACAACAAAGAATCTAAGCTCAAATATCATTTAAATGTCTCAACATACTAGTACTATTTCTCACGATATAATTTTTAAGTAGAAAAGTGGTTTATTAATGTACATGAAAGGGTCAAGTTCTTAAAAACTGCATGGCTGTTTGAGGTGTATGAGCTTCCATTATTCTTTAAAGGGTGGTTTGAGGGTCTTAGAATGTGACTCAACATCACACTGAGGAGGAAGCTACTGGAATTTACGATTTAACAGATTAAAGGAACCTAAACCCACTAAGTTTGTCAACATTAAATTGCAAGAGGCAGTAACAAGTTAAAAATTATTTCACGTTCAACTTCAGATTTTAGGACTGCCTCTGCAGTCAGGGTTTTCATATTTGCTTTACATATCTACACAGCTGAACCATTAAAAAGAGAAAGTACAAAACTGTTGCATATAAGCAGTATCACATATAAAAGAAAAAAGTATCATAAGCAAAATGCCTTAGGTAAAAGCAGAACATGGAAACTTGAAGAGACACTTCCATTCTCAAAAATTAAGGACTGAGACTCTTAATAGTTTCAGTTTCTGAGATGGAAAAACAGAAGCAGCATGAACACGCATGAGCCGAACACCTTGATTTACATATCCTTTTCTCCACTCTGAGGAACAAGACAATCTTTAAATGTCACAGCGTTTTTAAAAATTTCAAAAGCAGAATTTGTACCTCATAGTCCGGCCCTCCAAAATGGGACTTTTTCTTCAGTTCTGTCACAGCATTTTTGTAAGCTTCTTCAATTCTTCTCCTTTTCTCTATCTCCTGTAAAATTACATGGTCATTTTTCGCAGTGAGAATGAATTGACTGATTAAAAGTCAACATGCCAATAAAGAGAATGACCAGTATAGCTTTTTTCAAGTTACAAGTGCAAAGCTAATTATTTCCTGAATTTATTTGCATGCTTTTATTATATTTGTTCATATACATGCATACATAATGCAAATCTTGGTGAGCCAGCTACCTTGAGGATAACTTCTTTAAGTCATGTGGAAGCAACTGGATCAGCAAGCGAAAGCTGGTATCTAGTTTAAGTACAGCTATTCATGGTTCATTGGGGGTCAGGCTTTGTATCTGACTGACAGCGTATATAAAGATAACAAAGGGCAAAAAGTAAGACTGGAAAAAAGTTAACTTGTTGAACATGGTGAGATACTAATGAGTCACAGCATGTAAATTTGCATCTATAAATAGCTGGCACAGGATCAATGTGAATCATTTTGTGAACTCCATGCAGAGACTAACAAGATCACTCTATACTAAGTGTGTGACTGTAGCCACCAGTGATGTCTATATCATCGTATATTTTGAATATAACAGGAGTAATGTTGGAATTGGATTGTGTCTAATATTTCCTCTGCAAGTTCTACATACTGGCAGATATTCTCTGTGAAAAAGCTATAAATGCTTCTGAAATTCTTGAAGAACTCAGCTTTAATACTTAAGATGTTTCTCTGTCCCCTTTCAGATCAGTTCAGGTAGAAGAAATTTAGGTCTTCTGGGTGACAACTGGGCCCCACACACTATTTATTGCAGATAGTGAGTATTCAGCAACCCAACCTGAACTTTAAAGATTCACTGGAAAACCCTTAAGCAACACTGAAAGGCTGAGTTTACCCACTGGGAATTTGGTGGTAACAGTTGCTCTGGAACATGTTTTCCAGCTTCTAAAGAAAAGTTTGAGAAGTAAAACAATGGTTCTGATGTAAAACAAAGCACTATATTTTTCTACAGGAAAATTCTTGGAGAAAAAAAGCAGCACTTAAAAGGAAGACAGTTTTGTCTTTGACTGTGAACACAGGCTTTTCCCTTTTGAAACTGTCACTGCTAACGTATTTCACAGAATTTGCAAATCTGTATTTTTTTGAAAGTTACTGGAGTAACAAAGCCCAAAACAAAGCTACTCCCCCTTGCCCCAAATCCCTATACTTCCTGTGTTTTTGTCTGCAAATTAGTGATAATTCACATGTGTCAAAAGATAACTCTCCAAATCTGCCAGCTTCTATTGGCAACTACATTAAACAAGAAAGAAATCGGGAAACAGACTGTGCAGAAAAAAAAATTGAAATTATTAAATGTACTAAAACTCTGAAAAATTATTTAAGTTACGACTGCCAAATGTGAACAAAATAAGCCACATAAAAATGTTAATCTTAAGGTAAAATTTACTGTTCAGAAGACGAATTGGCATATTAGTAACAATTAGTAAGATCAAACGAAACAAGAATAGAAAAATACTGCTGTAGTCAAGACAACAAGAAAAACATCATCACAAGGATTTTGTTGCAAATAAAACAACGGACCAAATACCAGAAATTAAATCTTCCTTGTTTATCCATTTTAAGAAACATCTATTTTAAAATACATTCAAGAGGCTCATGCTGAAAAATATACAGCACTAGAAAAATAAGAAGTCAAGTTCAAGATCCTAACAGCTAAGGGTAAAAGGCTGAAAGCAAAGCTGCAACTATTATTACCTTTAGATAACATTACATGCTTTTGTATTAATTTTATTGTGGCCATCTGACTGTTTTGGTAACAGAAAGAAACTAAATATAGAATTCTAAAATTACAATTTTTAAGTGCATTATTTCATCAGTCTCCTAAAAAAGGTGCTTTTATAATAATATGTTTTCAAAGGTTTTGAAATAGTTTCCAACCTGCAAAACTAACTTAACCCCCTTTATTTTTTTAAAAAAAGGGGGGGTGTCTGCTTTATAAAGATACTTAGTAACACTGTACTCATCTCTAGTTTAACTGTAGTCACCTCTAGATTCAACAAATGACATGGAACTTGAGCTTTTTAATATGAGAG
This sequence comes from Zapornia atra, assembly GCA_013400835.1. Lineage (NCBI taxonomy): Eukaryota > Metazoa > Chordata > Aves > Gruiformes > Rallidae > Zapornia > Zapornia atra. The sequence continues at coordinate 20,754 of VZTU01008651.1, forward strand.
TATTTTTAGGAAAACTGTAATTTTGATACATGTTCGTTTCAAGCACAGCATGTTTTTAGGCTAAGGAAGTCCTCTACAAGATGGCGGTTATATAATTTTGTGAGATAGTAGAACTCTTTATTAATCCACTTTGTGTGCTGCTGTTAAGACAGTTCTGAAACCAGTGGAATAAGGAAACTGGAAAGGAAAGGATAGTGAGCTGGATTGCAGCAGCACTTGCATTACTTATGAAACACTCGTTGATTTCAGCCACTGACAGAGATCTTATTCTTCTTGTGACAAACCTGAAGAGTGCAGTGTCAGTGGTGTAAAATCAGCTGACATGCAAAGAACAAACTTGATGCTACCCCTGCAGCACCCCCCTTCTCCACCAGAACCCAGCCATGCAAAACTACAATACTTTCACCTAGACGGACTTTTACAAGCACTGAGCAGACTTAAAAGAGCTCTAACACCCTCCCAGATAGACCACAAACACAAGCAGGTGCCAAATTTAATGCAATTTTCCCCACTAATCTCTCAGAGAAGGTGTTTCCAACTTTTATCATATCACATTTATTTTTCAGAGCTGTTTACACACGATCTGAGAAAACCAGAGGTAGAAAGCTCAACACCATTCTCCTCCCACATCTACCTACCTATCCTCACATCCATCTATCTATCAGACGGAAAAATGTTTTTAGCTCATGCCCATAGTTAACAGCAGATGCTCTTATAAAGCCATGTTTAACCACTAGAACATCAAGACAAAATAAAACTCAAAGCAGGTCTAGGACTTGAACGGAATAGTGTTAGAAGATATCTGATTACAGTCAATTGCTGGTCACAGGGTAGTGCAGGGGGTGGACTCCATGGGAGGAGTCCAGGGGCTATCCCATGTCAAGACACAGATGGCTCCAGCCAGCTCTGAAACAGACCCACTGGAGGAGACAGCTGAACCCATCTACCATATGTGCGGCAGCTCTCTAAAACTGTATTTAAGAGCAAAGAATACCCTAGTGAGAGAGCAAGAGGGAACAAGAAGTGAGAAATAACAGAGAAGATGCCAAGATCAGAAGAGCAGTAGCTCCAGGACTGAGAACATAACCACGCTGCAGCCCATGGAAGACCCCATGCCAGAGTAGAGGGACACTTCCTGAGAAATTGTGTCCTGTGGAGGGCTCACTGCAGCAGATTTTTCCCCAGAGGACTGCTGCTTGTGGAGAGGACCTGTGCTGGAGCAGGAAAAAAGTGTGAGGAGGATGTAGTAGCAGGACTGACTACAACCCCCAGTTCCTCACCCTGCACTGTTTGGGGCCAGCAGTGGGTAGAAGGGCCCACAGTGAAGAAGTGAAGTTGAGCTTGGGAAATAGAGGAAAAAAGTTTGCTTTGTGTTTGTCTTTTTGTTTACCATTAATGAGATCTATTTTAAATCAGGAACAAATTGATTCTTCCCCAAGTCAAGAATATTCAGCCAGGACAAGAATCAGTAAGAAGCCAGACCTGATAAAGCTCTGAAGCAACCCTGTCTGATCTCAAACTGTCCTTCCTTTAAGCAGGAGGTTGGGGTGAGAGAGAGAGACTTCTTGAGGTCTCTAGTCCAACCTGAATTACCCTATGATTCTATGAATAAGCTTCAAGTCTTGGAGGTACTATAATTCCTGCAATTACTTAGGCAAAGCACTAACAAATGAAGTGTTGAGAGAAATTGCAATACAGTCAGACAGAGCCAGGCCTTTGACATGGACAAAGATGACCCAGGAGGCAGGGGCAAGGATTCAAACATGGATGTATTTTGTCTACAGGAATTTATTTTTTGAATCATCTACCACTAAGACATACAGAGTAAGATTTGAAGTGTGATACACACCAAATTGAAAACATGTTAAGTGAAAAACAAGTGATAAGAACTGCTAGAGGACTTCACAGGCCACCAATCAGTAATGGCAGGATTCTAGAAACGTTCCCTAGGGCTCAGTGCTGGGGCCAGGCCTCTTTAACATCTTTATTAATGAGCTGGACAAGGGGATTGAGCTCACCCTCAGTAAATTTAGAGATTACACCAAATTGTGTGGGAGTGTCAATCTGCTGGAAGGCAGGAAGGCTCTGCAGAGGGACCTGGAGGCTGGAGCGACAGGCAGAGGCCAACTTTATGGGGTTCAACAAGGCCAAGTGCTGGGTCCTGCACTTTG
>VZTU01008658.1:0-18156 GCA_013400835.1 Zapornia atra
CAGAAAATTGTTAATATTTTAGTTATTTTTTGTAGCTGGATTCAGTCCTTCCTGTAGTTACTTTGTCGCATGTGTCTCAGTACGTTACAATGGATTTTCAGTGAAGGAATGAAAAATGATTAACTACAAACATGTATTGCGAATTGGGGCCCAAAAATACAAATATAAAGATTTATGTTTCTGTCCAATTTTCTCTGGGATGGCGCTTTCAAGGAAAATATTTGCCTAATGTCCTTTAACTAAATACGAGTTTAATCTCTAATCAACAATTTGTTATATAGACCTCAAAGCAGAATATCTTGTTATTGCCAAAAAATTTGTGTACACCTCTAAAGGAAATTTTCTACTTTCATACAGAGTTCTTTCAGCACTAGTATCTTAAAATACACCTGGTGCAAACAAGCACCTTTTCCTAAGCTCTGCAACAAGCCCCAGGTTTTCTAAATATCTTAAGGACAAAACCCCATCATTTTGCAAATAGCTATTAAAAAGATAACATGCCATGTTCTTTTTTTCTTTTTATGAGAAAAAAGCAGTAAGACAATTGATTATCTGATTTACAAAATATTATAGTAGCAACATGATTACAAAGAATACACTATTTATTGTCCCCTCTGGAATTTTCCTCTGTTGATAGCAAGCTTTGAAAAGAAGGTATTCGCTTCGACTTCCCAGATGCATTTCTACACCTACCTGCTCCTCCCCAGTCACAATTATAAGTGCAATTACTCAGTATTCTTCTGTATTTTACAGAGAAAGGGCTGGAAATAGAAGAAACTGCACAGATTGAAACTAGTTCTTAGTAGTTATATATAATTATATAATAAATCCTGAACTACCCAGTTTGAAGAGTTATACATGCATCAGCTGCCAAAATCTGAGCTGATTTCAGAAAGAAGATATTCCTGCATCCCAGGCCTCTGAAGAACCAGGGGCTGCTAGTTAGGGGTGGTTCTTCATTTCTGCTTTGTGTAAAATATAACCAAAACAGTAATAATCAAAACCTTGTGACTTAAGAGATACCATGATACTAACACAGTGTACAGGTTTTCTACTTTTTGCTCCCAGGACTGTATTTTACATAAATTTGCTGCTTAATTCCAGTGAGGAACTCAACCTGAAAGTATATACAGTACACAATCTCTTTTCTCCAAGTGAATGTTCTTAGCACTGTACTAAGCAGACTCCTTTTCAAATACTTTTTCTGTCTCATTTTATTTCTCAACAGAACAGATCTTCAATTATAGGTCACAATTATAGGCACAATGTGGGAGAGTGCTATTGTCCACAACAGACAATAGCCAAGTTCTGGCTGCTTGCTTTCCAGAAGCTGGACAACTGGATCTGAACTAAAATTACACCCAGACAACTTTCTACCCAAACAAATGTGCAAAATTACAGACTTGCTTATAAGTAAGAATCATCAGTTAGAAAAATGAAAAGCTGTGAAAAGAGCTCAGATCTTAGAAAGAAAATGGCTAGCATTTTACTGTTTGTTCATTTTTACACTCATAATCCTCCTTGAAGCCCTAAGACAAATGCCTCTAAGAGAATAGAGATTTCAGAGCCTACTCTGACCTCCATAATTCCTTTACTAGCTGGAGCAGATCCCACACTGTGATCCTGCCTAATTTTCTTCTTGTGCTACGATATAAAATATAGCATTCTGCATTCCATTTATACCAAAAGGTTAGGGGTTGCATTTTTTAAATGCTTAAATACTTCTCTATATTGGCCACTTCGCTGGAAATAAAGCTTCTTTACTACTTATCTTTTCTGATTCCACCTACATATTTTCTTTGGGTAATTGACCATTATTACATGCTCATAGCAATGCATTTACAGGCACTACTACAACACAGCTAATAGCAAATAATAAGCAGTTTTCATTGAATGAATTATGTTCTGTAATTATGTCAAAACCTTCCTGATCAGGCACAAAGCGTGAATCTTTTCCATATTAAATCTGACATTCCCTTGCCCATTGTAGTGAAAAATTTGTTTTTCTTACTTGCTCTGCAGTCCAACAGAGACCTTAGGAAGTATATGCAGCACATGATACTGTGATAAAAATAAGAAAGTGGAATACATCAATGGAACCAGAAGCAAAAGTAACTCATGGCGCTGATTCCCGTCATGGATGCCAACAACTCAAAAAAGTTGCAGTTCATGAGTTTGTAAAAAAAGTTGTCTATTCCACAAGCTGTTTTGGCCCCTGCCTCATGGCTGCATGACAGTAATTTAGTAATTCTTGATGTGAAAGTTTGTCAGATGCATATTCCAGGCAATACCTCCTCCCCCTCGTTGAATCATACAGGCTGTGTCCTAATCAAATTATATTTTTGAAGTGTTTCCTCACTGAATCCCACAAGATTGTTTCTCATATTTTCCCCCACACCTGCTTTTTAAACTAACTATCCTGAGGCTGCCAGCAGAGCCTTTTTCTTGTCTCCCCCCAACCCTCACTTTCCTTTTTTTGGAGGGGGGGGATGCAGGGAGGAAGAGAGTCATGGATTTATATTCGTCATTTTTCAGTGCTTCACGATCTGCCCTGTCAGCTGATAATATCTAAAAATACCAGGAAGACCNCTTGTGTTCAGATCTATTGTGTCCTGTTAGCTGGACTGTCACTGACCTTCCCCAATAATTAAGAGACTATTGATCTGTTCCAGCAGAAACAATTGGATGCATCCCCTCACAAGCCACAGACAGAAGGCTTACTGAAGAGCAGAACAGTAGGGACATGGAGTCTTTCACCTAAGCTGCTGCCATTTGCTTCCTCATCATTACTCAAAGATTATACACAAGAATGAAACATTATGTCCTTGGCTGCCCACCAGTTACCCCTGCTTTTCACAAACCAGTTTCATCATAACTTGTTTTTAATTTACAATGGACTCACTGCTGTCTTTCCATTTATTTCCAGTTGTATTACAAGACGACTTCTCTGTCCATTGTAATAACCTGTTTCTTCACCAACTGACTTGTAAGAGGACAATTATTTCACTTGTGCCTCAATGCTGGGCTACAGCCTAGCACTTTTCAGAACTTTTTCAGATGCTCCCGCAATATAAAGCAGCTGATAATAGCTGGTTGCCCAGATCTGCATCCTCAGTCCTCCCATAGTTTCTGTCCCATTAGTACAACAGGAGACAGGGTCATAGGAAAAGATGATTGGTGAAGGCTGAAATGCAGCTGTATGGGTAACCGTCTTGTGAGATTCAGTATGCAAACACTTCCACACGTAGTTTGAGTAGGACACATCCACCACATTGAACGCAGTGGGAAGAAGGTATTGCCTCGCCTCTGGAACCATGCAGCAAAGGGAACTGGTGACCCATGTACAACTTAAGGCAAAGTTAGCATTGCTCTTATTAATACTTATGCTTGAGCTATTTTTCCAGCAGGTCTCATGCCTTGGGAAAATCAGTCTCCATGGACTGCTTTCTTAGCATAACACTGATCACTAGTCTCCCAGTAAACATACCTAAGAACACCTATTGCTACTGAGGCTGTTTTGCAGCTGCCACTTAGCTCACGCTGGTCCCACCTCCTCTTCTTTCTCCTCACAAATTACTACTACTTAGTAAAGACATACCATACAAATAGCAGATCACATTGTGCCAAGGAAGTATGAAGACTTAGCTCTCACACTTACAGCAGTTACAGCGTGTCAGATATGAGCTGAAAAACATTTCTTTCCTAAGCATAAATACTAACAAGTTATCTGAAAACTAATTGTCATGGATCACATGAAAACAATCCCATTCTACTGGCACAAGTAAACTACTTCTCTGTTCCAAAGACAATGCAAATAAAGGAAGAAAGAAATGTATTGCATGGAGGATGCTGAAGAGGGACTAGCAACTTCACCAAAATCTGCATATTCTTTATCCGTAATTTAAAACAAGCTGTGCACAAACTGAAGCAGTCTGGGCATTTAATTGCCACATTTATTTTTAAAAGAATCTCCATTTAAAATGACATATGAGACACAACACAGTGTCAATCATTATTTCAAGCTAAAGGAACTAGATTTTAATAGGAATTGGTTGAGGGAAGATGGAAAGGGGTTTTGAATACATTCTGAAGTGATTTTGCAATATATATATATATATGGCAAAAGGCATATGACAAATCTGAAATAATTAGGTGGAATAGGAATTTTTGTGAGTATTGACTAGGAGTTGAAATACACAGTGGCCTTCATTGGATCCTCTCTGTGTCTCTAAGCGCACCTCTACTCCCTCGAGTGTAGAGTCTGGTTTTAGGCCCGAGAGATCCCTTTATACAGGAACTATCAAATCTGCTCACCATGGGATGGGAAACAAATTTGGGGCACAAATCTAATGGTTTGTGTTGGACAATGCTAGCTGATGTTGGACAGCTAGTTTCTTAAGAAGTCTTTAGTAAGACATCCTTTTAAGGATGATGCAAGTATCAGGTAGAAGCAAAGTGTACATGTTTCATTTTTTTTTAGCCTTTACACCTTAAACACATTGCTAGAGTTCATTTGGAAGTTACACTTTTGAGAAAAAGACTGATGGTCTTCCTCAGTGTTGAAGTTGAGCTGCTAGAACTTCTAGAGACTTTATTTCTGTTCTAGCAGTCAGTACAGACCCAATTATGCTGTCCTGGTTACTGGTAGGAAACAAAGTAAACAGGTCAATGAAAATTTGTCAGACCAAATGTTTTTCTGGACATGATGGATAGTACTTGCAAAACCTCAGCTAGCTTTATGGGTTGCCCTACAGCCTTGGCAAGAAACTCAGTCTATTCAGGGTGCTACCTGAATCTCTCTGTTCACAGGGATAATAACACTTACTCTCCTTCTCATGAGCTTCTTGGACAAAAATCCAAGAATGGTAACAAGGTGTTTTTATGATAAGGGAAAAGGTAGAAGATACTGTGTATGTGATAGCAGTAGATGTATTTCAATAGGGCAGCTGTTACCTTGCACAACTACCCAGCCATCTCTACAGCCTCTGTCACAGATGTACATAGTTTATCCTCATACCAGTAACAGCTTTCCGTCCTTTCCTCTAGTTCAGTTTTGCTGCATCTCTCTCATGGGACATGTCTATATCATGCTTAAGTCCTACTGGTACATCTGTTCCAGTCAAACCCAGAGCAGAATGAGTCTTCCTAAAATTCCAGACGAATTCTCAGTTACTATTACTAATGTCAGGAAAACTGTAGATACCTATAGATTCATCCAGGTCTTTTATCAGATTGAAAGGGAAGAGAAGGAAAGGTTAGTGATACCAATCGGGTCACCAGCTAGATTACATTAGAACTGTTCCACAATAACTGAAATAGGGACAGGCAAGAAAGGAGCATTAGGGATACTAGGTGGATGCTAAAGAACCAGTGAGGCATATCCAGCCTAGATATACTGAGTCTATGGGAGGATTCTACAGAAGCAGAAAAGAGTGGAATAGGTATTAGGGAGGCTAGACAGGGATGGGAAACTAGCTGTTTAAATTACTGTTCATTTCCAGTAATAGGAAATATCTGGCCGATCAAAACTAGTTCACAACTAACACATAGCCTGATAATTTGGAGAGATATTGATAATACTTGGGCAGGTCATATAGGGGAAAAATCTGTGCCTATCTTAAAAAGAAAATAAAATATGATGAAGATGCATAAACCTTGTTGCATTAACAAACAGTAAGTGAAGAACAACAGGAGAGACAATCTCTTAGGAATGTATGAGTGTAACCAGTAACAGAAATTAAATAAGTGGATGTATTGGCTCTGGGTGAAATGAAGCTAATTTCCCCCCCTAGCAGCCCTTATAGTGCTATGTATTGGTAACTACCAAGGTTTTGATAACACACCAGTGTTTTGGCTATTACTGAGCAGTGCTGACACACATCAAGGCTCTCCCTCCAATATTTCTGCCCTCCTTGCTAGTAGGCTGGGGGTGTGCAAGATCCTGGGAGAGGGCACAGTCAGGACAGCTGACCCAAGCTGACCAACAGGGTATTCTGTACCATAATAATGTTTTGCTTTTGCTTTTTTTCCCTGCACATGGCCTTTTTGCTTCACTAAACTGCCTTTGCCTTGACTCACAACTTTGGGGTTGTTTTTTTCCATCTTATTTCTCTCCTATCCCTGTCCTGCTGAGGAGGGGAGAGATAGAGTGGCTTGGTGGACACCTGGCATCCAGACAAGGTTAAACCACCACATTGACTTGACCAAGAAATAGGAAGAAAGCTAAGGCAAATTGCATAAAATACTTACACAGAGGATTTTTTTCCCCTCTACTGCTACTGCCCACCTCCTTATGTCACTAGTCACTACAGATGTCATCATTTTTTTCTGAACCCTTAAACTACAAATGTATACAAAATATGCTACATATCCTGCATCTGAGCATGTATGTCCAGTCAAAGCTATTACAGAATTCATAGGGAAGAGCAAATACTGAGAAGGTACTACTATGTAGAAATCAGGATTAAAAAATGTGTGTTCTTGTCTCATGGTTGCCACGCTCAGTCCATTCTACTATGCTGCCTCACTCTGAGTTATTACATCATTCTATCTATCCTTGAGGCAAGCTATCTCGTTGAATTAACATTTGCATATTTATATCATCTAAAAATACGCGTAAACATATGTATATAAATACTGTATCCCACCTGCCCATCAGCCCCAGTCACCTCCCACCTCCTGCTCACTAATAGCACAGTCCTGCATCACCTCCCACTCAGCTAAGCGATCCTGTGCTAGCTGCTTTCGACATACTCACAGCTATATATATTTATAAGCACGATAAAACCCTTCTGCAAAGTAAAGATAACATCTTTTTTGCAAGAGTTACAATGCATTTTAGAGTCACCGTGACGCTTTGGGATTTTTACACTGTATTCTACACTTCATTTACATCCGCATAAATGTCCTTGTTATTAATCTAGTTTGAAAAAGTATATACCACCAAGACTAAAAAAACCACAACCAGCCATGTTTATGTAGACAAAACTATTTTTTCTAGTGCAATAATTAAATCTTGATAAATCTGAATTACCAATAGATCTTACAAAAAAATGAACACAATTATTGTTTATTACATAGAGGTAGATTTCTCACAGCAACTATATTCTACTGTGGAAAAACAGTCTTTTATTACTGGTATTCTATAGATTCTGTGTTAGGGCTAACCGCAGCCATGGTTAGGAATTTCTAGTGTTACTATGCCATCTATCCATTCCTAGTACAGTGCAGACACATTCCAAATCTACCATAGAATGATTTCCACACGATGCAGGTTTTTATTGTGAGGCTCTTTGATTGCGTAACATTTGATCTCACTGCAAAAGAGTGCATCATGTTTCAAGCTGATTTTCATTGCTTAATTTCATGAAACCATTCTAAAATAAAAATTCCCCTGTCTTGGTATTTGCCCTTTTCAAGTGCATGTTAACAAATATCATAACCTTTTTGCTCCATCCTTTTTATTTGGCCACATTAAATGTACTGATTTCTTTTCATGGTCAGAGCCTTATTCCCTAACTTGTCTCCAGTGACTTGAACTAGGGTTTAATGCATCCAGGGCTAGGGTATCCCTTCAGTTCATAGACTTAAGCACTCCTATTCTTGCATATTTAAAAGATGCTCACGGTTCATGGGGAATAGCTGCAAATATTGAAAAAAACTTATAAAACTCTCAGTGCAAGTTAGACTTGAGATTCTCTTAGAAAAGTCTGCAAATGCACGTGGGCTACAACATTTCTGTAGTGCAATAACTCACTCGGTGCAAAATTGTGCAAAATTTGTTAAATTCCCTATGATTGATGGAAAGACAATAGCTGCTTGACTGATTGACGATCACAAGAATTCTAGGATCAAAAAAAAGTCCCACCCTCACTCAAGTCTAGAATACCTTTTTTGTACCCCCACAGTACAAAAGGACTACCAAGAATATTCAAGCTCTAGACTGAAATTTTCAGAGAACTGGACATTTATGTATACCTGCTAAGGGCTATTTTTTTGGGTTTTGGCCAGGGAAGGGAGGAACTACTTCCTGCGGCAGTCTTACTGGCAGTTTATAATGTGACATACAGCATATTCCAGGCAGGAATGACTCCTTAAAAGAACAACTTCCCTTGGCAAGTACAAGTATTGTTAAACTTTTAACACTCTATATCTAATAACTTGATATCTAAATTATTTTCTTTTTTATAATAAGTTATACCTGTATCTCGGCGCCCCTAAAGAGTCAGCAATAGTGTTCAGCTGAATAATAGATAATCAGATTTTAAAAGTTATCATATTACTCACCCAAAACTTGTTTCCAACCAGAGAGTCTTCAATAAAGTTTTGTTTCATTAGGATTTTTAGGTGTCAAGTTTCTAGGCATCAGGAATTACCAAGAAAACAAGTAATATATAAAAATATTACATGACTCCAAAAACACCGTAACTATCTCCAGTAAAAGAAACAAAAATCCAATCAGGTGCTTATTTTAATGTTCTTTCCTGCTTGTCCTTAGAGCTCAGGTAATTAGCTTCTGCATGTTGGGGTCCAGGTACAGGCCTACAGGATACTAAAACCTGATAAAACCAATGTATTTTCTGAAGATCTGAGCCTGAATCTTAATACAGATTGTCTTATGAAGTGGCATGAAAACAAAGTACACATTCCGACGTAGGAGGCAAAAAAGTCTAGGAAAGCATTTTAATTATGTTTATGCTTTTCAGTGAGCATAATAATAAGTACAGACAAGCAAGTAGGCAGCAACAAAACTCATGGGGATTATTTGTAAACTGCTGTAAAGTTAAACTAATTAATTAAGTGCAATTGATATTCAGTTGCATTATTCTCAATAGGATAGAAGCAGGATTTAGTTAGCATGGGCATTTGTTTGAACTGTATTTCTGCATCAAAGGATCAAGACCTCTCTTAAAAATTAGAAGTAGTAGTTTCTCCAAACAAAGAAATTATTGCAATGCGAATAGCAAATAATGACTTAATTTGTTCAGTTTTAGGCAAAGTGTTCACTCTAATTTAAACATTGGCTATAATTATCAAAGGCAGAAAAGGTAGGTTTCACAAATTATAGGAGAAGACAAAATAAAGGAAGCCATTCTTTTAAAGGGGAGACTTATTTTTGCCACATTGCAAAACAGGCAATTTTCTGTTTACAGTATTTTGCACTTGGCACAACAAAGTTCTTGTATGTCCCAGAACATTTTCATAACTCTGAAACAATCATAGCAAATGACCAGGAATGCCGATTGCATTGCATGGTAGCCCTTTCCCTAAAGTTGTTATTGTAGATTACAATGTACTGGACTACTATAAGGATATAGATAATCCTTGGGTTTTTTAGGTAGTCAACATTAACATTAATTCTCTGATCTTAGGAAAAGAGCCATAATCACCTCTTTACTCTGCAGGAAACAAAGGTGCCATATTCATACTCGGAAGCCAGTCACTGAAAGTTAATGGAAGCCTATGGGTACCAACTGACAACAAATTTGCAGTCATTCTCATTTCATCTTTATACCTGCTGTTCTGAACCCCAACTATGCCCACTTCTGCATTTTTCTGATGCCATCTTTTAAAAGACACAGTGAATGCCAAGCTCGAGCTTATACATATCAAGCAGTTCTGTCCACAAAAGATAGTGGGAGTTCCATCTGTAAGTCTTCGCAAACTACTGTGGTAATCATTGCTAATCACCCATGTTTCCAATGTAGTCAATATAAATAATTCCACAAACAACATTTGCAAAGTTCTGACATGTGGCAAATGTTCAGTAGCTATGTTTAGCACATGCTGGATAATCCAAGTTCTTCATACACATTAAATTAGAAATTTTGACTCATGATAAAAAGAGAAAGAAAAAAAAAAGAAATTTGTAGAATCTATTTCAACTATAAGAGGAAAAATGTGTGCGATGCAAGAGTGATAAAAAGCTTACAGGAAGAGGTGCTTCCTTACTATAACAAGCAAGTTACTTTTTCTAGTTTTGTACTACCAGTGTTATTGCTAAAAATTTGCTGTTGTTCAGCACAGATGAATCCTTGGGTAGTGTAGAACTGCTACAGTTGTTCCTACATCATCCTCTCCTCAGCCAATATTCTGAGTTCTAAAGCTATGGAGAGGAAACACATGAGTTTATATCCAACTGTCAGAATAGTCCCTTAGGGAAAGAGCAGACATGCTTAATGTTATTCCTTATGAAGACTTCCATACTTTCTCCAAAATTCTGCAGCTTTTATTAGTAGAAATTCTGGTATTCACTCCCTTTGGGGAGGAAATGCTCAGTTGTTTCTCTTAGAGGAACTATCACAGCTATATTTATCTTCTTTGGAGAAAGTAGAGTGACTGGAAAATTGAATATCTTACTACTAAAAACTCAGATTTGTGTTGCATAAATTTGAATATTTTATTTTCTAATGCTACTACAGTGCCTTATGCTTCCCAGCTCAGATGTTTTCTCCTCTTATTCAAGATTTAGAAGACCAGTGTATGAGAACATTCACCTACCACAGATCATAGGAACTGCTGTCCAAGGAAAACTTAGCTAAGGGAAGCAAACTTATCTCCTTGGAAGCACTACAGCAGAAAAATCACATAAAAATTAGAACTGGGCACAACTAAAGTATTTGACTGAGATGCTGTGGGTATTCATTCATTGGTTTTGCAAAAGAAAACTAAAAATCACAGATGGAAGTCTGAAGCTTACTGTAAAAATCTAGGAGGTTAAAACAGCTTTAGTATTTTAAGATCAGGTGAATACTAGTCACATTATTACCATGATTACCAGCATGGTATTTGATAGAAGAAGAAACTGAGTCATTAAGGAGAGTACTTGCTCAGGGTCAACTACTGGCGACTAAATGGAAAGCTGAAACCATCAAAAGCATCAATGAGGGACAGAAAGTTGGAGAGAGGAAAGGACGGTTCTGATCAACCCTAACAGCTATGGAACTACATCATAAACTTTGCCTCTTGAAACAGCTGCCTGATCTCTGCTCACTGTGCTAACTTTTGTTGCTGTGTTCACTTCCAGCCCATACCTCCCAAATATATTTCTTCCGAATGAGGAAACAGCATTATCCCAAAAGGGTCTCTGCCCTTGTTCATCTGAAGAGTTTTGGCTTAATCTTTCCTTTGTCCAGTTTCTAGGAAGCTATATAGATGGAAAAAAATGCTCAGCTGAGATGCAAAACACTCAAGATTAGCATTCTTCATATGCATGAATATTATCACAAGGTTCTTACTAGATAGCAATAAGCAAGCAGAAGCATAGCTGGTTAATACCACATCAAGGTAACTTTTTGTTCAGCAGTGTGGCAACTTAAAATGTTCTATAAAAGATTTGCTTTTATTTGCATATTTATTTGGATACCCTTTAAGTTCCTCCTGTTTAATATAAACACAGACTCATTCCAGGGGTATTCAGCTGTGGAAGAAATTCCACAGATTCCCCTCTCTTGCAGGATCTCAGAGTGTTAGTAAACATAACAGACAACCAATCAGTCAGGCTACAGTAACACACACATCTCCAGAAGGCAGTGAGAAAACCTTAAATAAAACATAGTACCAGCCTTCAGTAGAGTGCACTGAGACAAATGCCAGGGATGTGAAAGGTGTCGCTGGGATTACCAATGACGTGCTAATGGTTGTTCAAGCAATCTCTGTGCCTCCTTCTCTCTGACTCACAGTCTCCCTTTGGAGGCTCCTCTCACGTCATTAAGGGACTGAGGGTTATTCACAGATCACTGACTAAACGCAAGCTTTAACTTCCCGCCTGCATTCCCCTGGTCATATGAACAGGACTGAGGTCACTGCCAAGCAGCCTTTGAGCTTTTTATCAATAGACCCAATGAAAAAAAGTAACAAAGCAAAGAACAACAAAACTTCAGTACCTCCTGCTCTCCCATTTCTACCTCCCACAACCCCCGCCCCCCAAAATCAGAACTTGCCTTTCTGGTTTGTTCTGTATTTCCCAAAGGGTTAAAAATTACCCTGATCACAGCAGAAGTTGTTTTATGGTTTCTGACTCTTTCCACAGGCTTCTGACTAATAATGCAAGATTAAATACATACATATATATATCACAAGCATTATATGAGAATCCAGTTTCAGGATAATTTCAAGAGAAACCTTTTGTTACTGCTGGAAACAAATGAACCACAAGTCAACCTAACCGTTTACTTACACACCTGTTTCTAACTATGTTTTACATTGTGCTATGATGCCCTCTCACATGCTTTTTATACCGTCACTTTAGTAGGAAGCACTGCAGGCACTGCCAGTGCAACATCTTTGACTTTGGGGTTGGACCCGATGATCTCTCGAGGTCCCTTCCAACCCCTACAATTCTGTGATTCTACGATTCTGTGACTCAAGCACCTTCCAAGTTCAATCGCTAAACTCTTGTTGATTTTTAAAATTGTATTCCACAAGCTAGTCATAATTTTCAGTATACCTGCTAGGTTAAGGCATTGCACCCTCAAATGAAGCAGGCACAACATAATACAGCCCCAGTCCAGATACTATTGTATTGCTCTGATGGTGCCTTCAACGGATCTCTGGGATTTTTCCCCTTCCCACGTGGAAATGGTCTAGATTTTTAAAAGTGTATTTATACCAAGATAACTGCAACAATACTATGGGCACGTAATGAGTACAAGTAGAATCGACACAGCAAAATAGTATAATATTTATGTGCAGAAAAAAACCTCAATAAGATAACCTTATTTTATAAAGGATGATAAAAGTAAAGGACTGAAATCCTATGTCTTCAGTGAATCATAGAAAGTCTGAGGCTGGAAGGGACCTTTAGAGGTCATCTAGTCCAACCCCCCTGCAGTGAGCAAGGACATCTTCACTAGATCAGGTTGCTCAGAGCCCCATCAAGCTTGACCTTGAATATCTCCAAGGATGGAGTATCCACCATGTCTCTGAGCAACCTGTTCCAGTGTTCCAGTGATCCACCACCCTCATATTGAAGAATTTTTTCCTAATATCCAAACTAAATCTCCCCTTTTTGAGTTTAAAACCATTACCACTTTGTCCTACTGCACCTTTCAGGTACCTCTCTTGATCTGCTGGCCACACTTCTTTTGATGCAGCCCAGGATGAGGTCCTTCTGGGCTGCAGATGCATATTGATGGCTCATGTCCAGATTCTCATCCACAGGTATTCTCAAGCCCTTTTCCTCAGGGCTGCTTTAAAGCACATCATCTAACCTGTATGGATAACGAGGATTGTCCTGACCCAGGTGCAGGACCCTGCACTTGGCTTTGTTGAACCTCATGAGGTTCACCTGGGCCCACTTTTCCAGCCTGTCCAGGTCCCTCTGGATGGCATCCTGTCCCTCCAGCACATTTAATTACACCACTCGTCTTGGTGTCATCAGCAGATTTGCAAGGGTGCACTCTATACCATTGTCAATATCAGTAATGACAATATCAAACAGCACCGGTCCCAGCACGGACCCTTGAGGAACTCTGCTTGTCACCTTCCTTCATCTGGCCTTGGAGCCATTGACCACCACCCTCTAGATGAAACAATCCAGCCAATTCCTTATCCACTGAACACTCAAATCCATATCTTTCCAACTTAGAGAGAAGGATGTTGTGGGGGACTATTTCAAAGGCCTTGCAGATAACCAGATAGATGACATCTGTAGCTCTTCCCTTGTCTACTGGCGAAGTCACTCCATTGTAGAAAGCCACTAGATTCGTCAGGCAGGACTTGCCCCTAGTAAACCCATGCTGGGTGTCTTGAATCACCTCCCTGTCCCCCATGTGTCTCAGCATAGCTTCTAGGAGGATCTGTTCCATGATCTTCCTAGGCACAGAGGTGAGGCTGACAGGGCGGTAGTTCCCGAGGTCCCTCTTCCTACCCTTTTTTAAAATGGCCATGAAGTTTCCTGTCTTCCAGTCACTAGGGACTACACCCGACCACCATGGCTTTTCAAATATCATGGATAGTTGCTTGACAACTACATCAGCCAATTCCTTCAAGACTCTGGGATGCATCTCATCAGGTCCCGTGGACTTGTGTATGTTCAGGTTCCTCAGATGGTCACAAACTTTATCTTCACTTACAGTGGGAGAGATTCTGTCTCCCTGGTCCCCATCTTTCAGGCCTTCAACTCAAGAGCAGTGATGAGAGAGGTTGCCAGTGAAGACTGCAGAAAAAAATTGTTGAGAATCTCAGCCTTTTCCTCATCTGTTGTCACCGGTTCTCCATTGTCACTCATGAGGGGGGTACACTTTCTTTAACCTTCCTTTTCTGGTTCGTGTACCTGTAGAAGCCCATCTTGTCTTTCTTGGGATCCCTTGCCAAGTTTAGCTCCAAGCATGCCTTGGCCTTCCTGACCTCATCCCTACACAACCAGGCAACATCAGTGTACTTTTCCCAGGATACCTGTCCCTGCTTCCACTGCCTGTGTAGTTCCATCTTGCCTTTTAGTTTGACCAGCAGGTCTCAACTCAGCCACGCTGGTCTCTTGCCTCCCTTGCCTGACTTCTTAGACCTGGGGATCGAGAGCTGTTGCACTTCACTGAAAGTATCCTTAAAGATCTGCCAGCTCTCTTCCACCCCTCTTTCTTTGAGGACTATTTCCCAGGGAGTCCTACTGATTAGCTCCTTGAAGAGCTGGAAGTCAGCTTTCCTGAAATTCATGGTCCTGACTACACTTCTCATTTGGTTCACATGCTTTAAGACAGTGCATGATCACTGCCACCCAGGCTGCCTCCAATCTTGACATCCCTGATGACCTCACTCTCATTCATGATCATCAGGTCCAAAATCGCTTCCCCTTCAGTGGGGCTATCTATTTCCTGCCTCAGGAAAATGTCCCCTAGGCAGTCCAGGAGTTTCTTTGATTGCCTACAGCTTGTCATGATACTTTTCCAAGAGATGTCAGGGTGGTTGAATACAAGGAGCTACCAAACTGGCTTCAACACATACAAGCAAACACATCACAGGTGCATAAGTGTAACCCATTCATTAGGCTTTTACACATCAGCTTCCTCACAACCTCATGTGTTGATCTCTGTATCACCTTCTCCCCATCTTATTTATTCTCCTTGTATCACTTTTATCCAGGTACCATTTTGTCATCTGTAATCCTCATCAGTTGTTACAATATTCCAATGGTCAAGATGGCACGTTTTTCATCCTACAGCCCTTTTAAACAGGAGTAAATCAGAAAATTCACTTCTTCACCTTTTGGTATTCCCAGATTACCCAGCGAATTCATACCAAAAGCCTAAGCCATCACACTTGACATCAGAGAACAAGATTATTATTTTTCTCCAGAGATAATTTCTGCTGCTTGCCAGGGACCTTTGTTTCAGAAGGCTCAATCATCTGTTGTGCATAAGCACGTAACATGAGAACAGTAAAAAGGGGTGGAATGAGGCTATACAGTCTCAAAAATCAGGGAGAGCTTGGAAAATAGGAAGGGTAAGGATAGTAACAGATTTAATCTGCTTAAGCCTTTTTGTCTGCTAACACTGAAATGGAGATGGTAACCTAGAGATGAGATAGTCAGCAGAAAAAAGTCATGACTTTAACATGTTAAACCACTAAAGCAATTTTTTCCAGATTGTATTTCTTAGCACCCCAGCACAGCCCATTAAATGTAGCTGTGGCAATGAAGCAGACTGGGGAGGATTCTATTTTTCATCTCCTCCCAAGCACTCCGTGGAAGGAAAATACCGCGCCAAGTTCTCAGTTTACATTTTGTGACAGGGTGATGCTCTTAAAAATTAGTTGTACCCTCCACTGAAAGTATAGTTTTCTGCTCTCATGACTAAATCCCCTGAAATAACAAGTCAGTTTATTTTCACACCCTACAGCTCTCTGTGGTAAAGAAATTCCGATTTATTTTTGTCTCCCTTCTTCCTATTTTCAACATTTGTGACACTTCTATTTTATAAGATAAACATTTAAAAAGCAAGACGTCTCTGCACTACAGAAACGCACTTTTATCACACTGGCTTTTAAAAGAAAACTTCAGTTCTGAAAGGGGGGAGAAATCACATCATCAGAAAATGACTTTGGATAGTCCTGTATATGAATTATTCATGTTCTATTTTATAGTCCCCTTTATTCTCCAAGAAATATCAAATGATTCAGCAAGCCTATGATTTTCTGTGTTAATCAGATGTCTGACACTATACTCAGGCCTGATGCTGGGCCAAAAGAGAAAGAACTTCTTTATGTGAGCTAACCACGAAGACTCTCGATGAATCCCACTCAGTTGCATGTCTTCGTGTAATAAAATGTTCAAATGCAACTTAATTATATTAGTGAGAATGGAAAATTCCATCTAATGATTTATAGTTCTACCACTAAGACATCAAGAAAGTAGCCTGGCTGATATTTCCACCAGAACTAATATGTACAAAATGAACTATAGCTTTCAATTCTTTTTGGGAAAAAAACCTCAAGCAAAACAGCTATCATAACGTATGATTTCTTTTTCCAATAAATTTCCCATATTTGTAGTCAAGGACAAGGATACACACACATCTTGTATAGAAACATATTTAAATATATAACGATTGGGCTCTCTCTCTAGTAGTTCAGAAAAACAATCTAAACAACTTTTTGTTTTTATAGATTATTATCATCTCACCTGATGAGGGTGTCATTATGTGATGTTTTACAAATTCATCAGTAACACAGAAAGACAGAAAAATACAGCATGTTCGTTCAGAACAACACAGAAAATCTGTAGCATGGCCCATATAGACCTGTATACAGTCTATATAGCCGGCATGAAGTGAGGAACTTCCAAATCCCTCATCTTCAGAGGTTCAATCTTTGTCTCTCATTTGGTGAGTAAGAACACTTAATACCACATCTGCCAATTGGTACAAATTCTTCAGTTCCGTTAGTAACAATTTATAAGTAATAGTAGCCCTTAACTACCTGAGGAAGAATTGTTATTCTTCCCAACAGAGGCATAAAATCAGCTATGAAATCTAATTGTTTCCATGAAACGTTTTTTTTCTGTGCCACACAGGAAGGTTTTTTGAATAACAAAAGCAAAATTAAAACATCATCCCCCACATCAGAATAAAAAAGAAAGTTCTAGTTATAACTCAAATAAACCAAAGCTCACCATGGTCAAGGAAGAATATTCTGCTTCAGCACAGCTCACGCTATGCCCTTCCATCTGTTTTCCTTACACCTGATCAAGCAGCAGCCAGCTGAACACAACCACCATATTGATAACAGCATGATTTTATATTAGCTCATCTGCAACATGAAGATGTAACCTTAAGTATGTCTACACAGGAAGTTAGACTAGTAAACCTGCATAATCAACTTAAAATTCATGATCTAGGGTTTATAAAAATAAAAATACTTCCTCAGGTAAGCAGGGTGCCTTCTAATGCCGATGTTTAAATTAACATTTTTATATGGTATAATTTCAGAAATAGGTATGACAGATCATGCACATTTTGGAATCCCATTGACAAAAAGGGATATACCTCCCTTTAATCACTTTTTAAGCCATGCTACAATATTTTTTCACATTAGAATTTTTTTTAAAAGCTATAAAATACAGGATTTTAAAAAAAGAAATAAAACATTTTTTACTTTTAATAAACACAGACTAGTCAACTCTTCAAGGCCTCCATGCAGATTCTATTTGATTTCTTCACTCCTGCCTTTATGCACCAGCACTGTGCTTAGGAAAAGAAAAAGAATCTAAGTTGGTTAACGTATTTCTACCGAGTCCTTTAAATCTGACTAACCCATGAAGCAGGCAGGATTATGGGAGGCAACATATGATAGATACATGGACTGGATGAATGAAGGAGATACATACACCCATATATGAGGGATGGAAGGGGAAGACACAGCATGCAATGTGGCAAGAGTAAGCCTTGATACACGAGACTCAGCTGTGCATATCTCAACTGTAGGTTTCTTGTTTTACATCTGAGGCACTACTCCAGTAATGAGAGGAGCAGAAAACAAGGTGCTCTAAAAAAAGCCAACCCTTACACATGATAAACATTGTATGTTCATTTTTGACTCTGCACCTTTTTTCTGTTCAGTGGCTGAGCTGCATACTTGAGGACCATCCAAAATTGTAAAGCCTTTACTGTAGGCGGAGTAAAGAGCATAAGGAACTAAAATACAGTCAAAAGCATTCACTTC
>VZTU01008664.1:0-16943 GCA_013400835.1 Zapornia atra
ATATAAATATATATATATATGTAGTTAGCCAACAAAATTGAGCCTTGGTTAAAGGAAACATTTTTTTGTCTGCAGAATTAACAAGGTTTTATTTATTTCCCAGCATTTGCAACTGGTATCTATATGTACTGAGAAGTAACTTCAGTTTTACAATCTTAAATGGTATCTTTTATATCATCTCATTAATGGCACTTAAAAAATGTCAAGACATGTGAGAAATGTTTGCAACTGTTTCCAATTGTTTTAAACCCCATGCTTTCTATACCCAATAGTTTTCTTATTTTGTTTTATGCTGACCATTATAGAAAGCCTCCACTGTTACTTACAAATCTTTGATGAGCCCTTTTTATACAGAGTACTTTGAGCAAAATTAAATTAAAAAAAAAAGCAGTTACAACATTAAATACATGTTTTGTAAAACACCTTGCAAATCATTGCACTATTGGTTAAGTCTGTTGGAGGATATCAGGCAATGCCTAAAAGAATAGGAAATGAGTAACACAAACATAAGCATCTTTTAAAAAGCTATAATGGGAGTGTAAAAAACATACCTTTGTTATTTCCAAGGCCATAATCAAACCCTTGTCCATTACTACAGCTTGTCCCCTTACTGAAAGCTTGTATTGAAAAAGGACTTGGGGGAGGAGTCTGAACATTTTGATCTAGAAGGACTTGCTCTGTAAAAAAAACACATGACTTCAGAATTAGACCTCTTAGTAACTTATTTACATTGGAAAGATGAGTCACAAGGCAAAGGAGCAGTGTGTTTTTCCCCACAGAGAGCACTCTACCAGTCTACTCAATTAACTTCAGAAAGAAAAGCTGTTCTTTCTTCTTTAGAGCTCTAAAACTAAGTAGACAGAAAGCTTAATACCACACAGACTGTTTTATGTTTGACTGAGTTGCTGCCAGTCAAATGTTTATTTTTCGGACAGCAACTGTTAAATTCATTTGAGGAACCAGGGTGGGAAAAAGTGTGTCCTGGCTATCCCCTTAGTTTCACAGGACATAAGACTTTTTTTTTTCTTCCCCATGACAGATAGATTCCTATCTGATAGCAAGTACTCCAGTTTTGCTTTCTGTATGGTACTAAAAAAGCCTCAATCAAAACCAGCTTGGAGTCTGTCAGAACATCTGTAACAATTAAAAAGCCAAGATGAGGGAGATAAGAGAATTCACTGGACTTAGGGAGGCATTATTGACTTATGTAGTCAGAAACAGCATTCTAAGTTGTGATCTTTAAGAAATAATTCACATGAAATCTTCCCATGGAGGTGAAAAGGCTCATGGTGGCACCTTGAACAACTACTTCTTTTGCAAACGCATTAAACAATGTGGAGTCAATTCTTAAATATAAATTTTTTGTAAGAGACATTTTTAGAAAGAATTATTTCAGGCCAAAACTGCATTTCAGAGTATGAACTTTTATGTATCACATACTCAAATTTGAAAAAAAATACCAGGGGGAATGTTAAAAACTAAATTCTGTTTAAAAATGAATAAATTTAGAGCTTTCTCAATTAGAGGCAACCCTAGGTCGTGCTGTAGTGTTTCAGCTACAGAACCTGGATGCCCAGCTACAGACTTGGGCATTCAGTATGACTTTGATAGAAATCCTACTTCTTTCTGAGAATTTCATTGCCATTTTATTAAATAATGAAAATACAAAAGTAATCTGAAAGATGGTATTATTTATGGATAAAAATATAGCTGGTTCCAAATCGGGTTGGAGCTGCTCTAAATTATAATTATTTCCCTCCAGCAAAAGCACTGAAACTGATGACAAAGAGCATTCCTAATTCATTTCACAGCAAATAAAAGCACTTAGTTTAAATAATTTTCACATGTAGCTGAAATGCATTAGCTTGGCTTGGTACTGAGATAGCTTAGAAACATAGAAGAGGTTGAAATCTCTCAGTAATTACACTGATGACAACTTAAAACTGCTTTAGCTAGATGCCCAAGAGACACCTTTAGTCATCCTACTTACAGAAACATAGACTTATCTAGAAAATAACAAAACCAGGCATGTTGAGGCACAGGACTCTCACCAGGCAGTTTCTAAGACGGTATCCCTATGCACTGGATTGTAAAAATCCTACTAGAGAGTTCCGTCCTCAAAGCCTGGAGCTTGCCTTACTGCTTCTGTGAGAACGATACACAGTAACAGTGTATCAGTATCAAGAATATGAAAATAGATCTTCAAGCAAAGGCCTTCTTTAAATTCTTCCAAATTTGAGAATAAAGCACAGATATACCATGGGAAACTATAGGAAAGGTGAAATGATAAATGACTGAACCTGGAAAAGACTACTGAAAAGACTGTCAAGTGACTTAAAAGTAGGTTGTATCTCTTCCTCAACTGTTGAAGGGAAGTCTTCTGCACACTGCTTAATTTATTAATTTCAGAGAAATTATTTTCTACTGGAAAAGTAAACATACATTAGGAGAGAAAACAGTGACGGTAACAACCCTATTATTGAACATGTGTGCTTTCAACAACACAGTATTGTTCCAATTCAAAAATACTTGGTATCTGGAATCTACCTGGGCTCTTTGAGCACCTCAGAACTTGACACTATCAGACATACTTCAAAACGAAGAATCTGAGTTCAAAAAAGATACTGTGCTAAGTAAGCATTAAGTAAACACTCCACCCCTTTATATATTTTATGAAACCTCTTGGTTATTCCCCTTCTCTGCTTTATACCTTCAAGTCAAGCAGCAGCATGTATTAGAAAGTAATTACTTTCTCTTAATATGGTAACATGATGATAATTATCAGAGTATCTAGGTGTGAACAACTTTCACCACATGTCAAAATCAGGAAAATGACAGTGTCTGTTATAATGAACTAGTAAGAGGCTAATAAGCACTACCTAAAGTCCTAAGCATAACGTGGCTGCTGAGCTAGAAGTTTCTCATTAAGCCATCTTTTGGAAAATGGATGCATTAGATTCCATTAACAGAATGGGAAGACTATATGTTGAAAATGTCCAGATTTACTCAGAAAACAGATAAATATATGTTGAAGGAAAAAGAGACTTGAAAAAACTAACTCTTCAAGTGAGTTGAAACAAACAAGCCTCGTGGGAACTCTACCAAAACTTTATCATCAACAGGAGAACCACATATGTTTCTACCTGTAACTGATTCATGCTAATGAAGATCATTAATAATTTTTACTAGGCACTGAAAATACAACAGTGCTTTGCCTAGTTTCAGGCTCCCATCAGAAAATGGGCTGAAATGAGTTCAGTGGAAGCTACCAAGACAAGTCAGGGCAGTACAGCATATGGCATCCAAGGAGAGGGGTTTGCTCGGTCTTAAGAGGAGAAGCCAAGGTAAGATCTTATCGCTCCTTTCAATTGCCTTATCGATGGGTTCATAGAAGATGAAGCCAAACTCAAGAGATTCAGAGCAATAGGATAAGAGACAAGAAACAAAAGCTGCACCATGGGAAACTTAGTAGGTGTATGGAAAATTTTTCACCATAAAGGTGAGTCAAAAACTGGAACACATCGTCCAGAGAACCTGGAGATAGAACTTCATTAGAGAAAGGCCTGAGCAACATGATTTGCACTGACAGGGGGGTTAAACAGATATCTTCTCCAGGGGTATAAATGCTGACAGATCACTCCCTGTCTCACATTTTAAGGGAACGATGAACAAGAAGGATGCTTAAAGTGGGGAGGGAGAGTGGGGCAATAAAGGGGTTTTTTTGGGTCCTAACGTTTTGTTTATGTTTTCTTTTTATTATTTCTAAGTCTCGTCCAACCTCAACACGAGTTCTGAGGTCTGGAAATCTACATTTTAAGAGAAAGCAATCCTATTTTGCTAACTAGAATCAACTAATTTTCTATTAAATTTTAAATACAGTGTTAAAAAACATCTCAAGAGGTATTTAACAGGCTGCGGTGTGACAGAACTAACTTAACAATATTAAAAGGAACATAAATAATTCATTCGGCTCTGCTTTTCACAGAGACACAAAACAGACCAAAGCAAGTTAACAGAAATGCACAATTAATAAATGATCCCCCTAAATAAAAGGAGATCTATAACTGGCACAAAAAATAAAAAGAGGAAATATTTTTTAGCTTCTTTAAAAAAACCCCACCCATCTAAAGAATGTTTATAAACAAAACTTTTTTATAAAAGCAAAAAGTCCAACTGTGTAAAGTAACTCAAATGAAAGAGTGTAAATTCACGTTATACCTGTTTAAAACTCATTTCCTTCTTTCTTTGTCCTGTTTAGATTGCTTAATTTTTTTCTAAGTTAGCTTAAAGAAACAAAACAACGACTTGCCATCTTCGTGTCGGAGGTACTGGTTTCCACCTCTGTCTCTAGCTAACGACCACGCCTCGCCTTCATCACTTTCACAGAACTCTACCATGCTGTTCTTATCCATTTGCACCCAAGTACCTTCTGAATTAGTCACCTGATGAACACACATAAAAAAAGCACAATTTATTGACTTTTCAGATAATTCAGTAGCACAATCGAGCAACTTATTATATTATCTGAGCAACACCTTCATTCCAATCTTTAAAATTTGCTTTGCAATATAAAAAAAAAGTTTCTTAAATTAAGGCCACAGGCTGAGGCAGATTGAAGGACCAAAACTATTTCTGGCACATTTACAGTCAGCAATGTTTCCAAAAATTTTAGACCTGTTTATGTACAGAAGCAGCAAAACACCAACACTGTAACTTTAGAAGAGCCAAACAAGCCTAAGTAAAAACTTGAAGGAGATATTCACCAAAATACATATTTTTACTGATGGCTGTAACAGTAGACTAGTAATACCAAGTAATATATGAAAAGTGTGGACAAGTACTAATTTTGTTCCTGATGTTGGATTTAGGAAATAGCATGACACACTTCATCCTTAAGCCCTTCTCAACCATAAAGCACCACAGCTAGGCAACTGGGAACAGTAGCAACAGTTCAGCAGCTGAGCAAACACATACAAAGCGATACAGAGAAACAGAATAATCTGTTAATTGGTTAGGTCCAAGAAAAAGCATTTTCCCCATGAAACAATTCTTTCAAAGAATATGATGAAAAAAGTAGAAGAAACATTTTTGTAAGGAACACCGTGACAGAAATATATAAGGAAGCATGTGTAACTGCAGTACAATTTTAACATTATTCAAATAAATGCACGCATCTAAAAGGCAAAAGACACCATTGCATTAGTATTTAGAATATAAACCAAGATCAAAGGTTAGTATTTATCATGAGGGTTGGAAAAGCAAACCTGTAGAGGGGCAGATTCTTTTGTTGCGTTTACTACTGTTATATACTGGTATCTATGAAGACATGAACTGAAGCTACAAGGATCCATACCTCGCCCACTGCCTTGACTTTGTTTCCCAGAACTAACATTCCAATTGGGATACCTCTAAGGTTAGGGCAGCTTCTGATGTTGTGACCTGATGGGCCAGTCTTCACTACCTTGTACACTCCAGGTCCGCCTCGAAGGAATGGCATATCCTGTTCTTGCATCACTGCTTCCTGTGGGCAGTGTGAATTTAGGTCTTTGAAAAAATCATCAGTATTAGACCTAGATTCCTGAGAAATTAAAAAAAGGCAAAACAGAACAAAACCTATTAATAATACCTTTGGACTCTTT
Source organism: Zapornia atra (assembly GCA_013400835.1). Lineage (NCBI taxonomy): Eukaryota > Metazoa > Chordata > Aves > Gruiformes > Rallidae > Zapornia > Zapornia atra. Next base: position 5,640 of record VZTU01008664.1, read on the forward strand.
AGATAGGAAATACTTATTTCAAGACTACAAAAGCTAGATTTTCAAAGCTAAGCAAGATCCTAGTTACACCGCTAATTTTAGCGTGCAATGGTAAACAACTTCTAGTAAAATGCATATTAGTTAAAGTCACCATATTACTCCTGAAACAAAAGTGGTATAAATGTAACCATTTATATAAAGGAGTATCTCATATCTACCATTAGAGTCAAATTATTTATTCTAACTGCTTTCACTAAACCTTGTTTCATACTGACATTTATCAGGATACACACTCATTCCTCCTCCTGTATTTATCAACTTTTGTGAAAAATCTGGGGCCGCGTAAAGGGAATTTAAATATTATCTCCTTCTAAATTATATGCTTCTTTTCTTAATTGACATTTAAAATACATTATTAATTTAAAGGTAAAATTAGGAGAGAGTAACAGCCACACCATTGATTCTTAAATGCAAATATAAGTATTACTGCATATTTATCACTTTCACTATGACAATAAAAGTGACCTGAAAATTTATTTCAGCTGATACCAATTACAGACAAAATATATATCTAAATCTAAAATAAGAAAACACTTTTTGAGGTTCCTACCAAGAAAAATTGGTAGTTGCTAGAAAAGGTAAATACTTGCATAAATTCTTTTCAGCTGTCCATAGCTTAATAAAAAGGCTACAGTACAGAAAAATATGACAGGAACAACGTAAGGTACATTCATCATCAGAAGAAAGCAAGTTAGACAAAGGAGCGATCTCTATCATGCTTATAATGCAAGCCTTAGATGCTTTTAAAACAACACCTAAAAGTTAAGAACTAAGTCATTCCCTATGGGATGATGCCCATGGTTCACCTACTATCCAGTATAGTGTCTTCAGCAACAGGAGATGCTGTTTAGAAGTAGCACGCAAGTCTTTTAGAGGTCTGTCACACGCCAACAGTATTTACAATCTTTTTATTATGGATGCTAGGGGTATTTTCTTTAGAGCTTGTTTATGAATCTGATTTCTGTAAGTTTGTTTAATTCTTTCTGAATGTGCTGATGCTTTCTGCCTCCACAATCTCCTATAACCCCTTCCAGGTTCTCACTGCCTACTGTGTACAAGAATACTTTCTTTTATCAGTGTTGAAACAAACTTCTGCTTATGTTACTCCTTTTTAGTTAATGCAATTTCCTCTGGTCTCTTTAATTCTCATATTTCCAGCTTTTTAGTATTTAAGTCTGTGCACTATGTTAGCAGCCTTTCCAAGAACCCTTCATTGAAAAATGAATCTGTTCTGTAAAACTGTATCATTCAAAGCAAGTTAATGCAAGCTGAGGTCAACTGGTTCAGGGGAAAATAGGTGTGTATGTTTTAAAAACAGTTTAAGTATCGTCTGATATAACACTTAAGTTTGCTATTTTGGGGAAAGGAGATTCAGGGGAAAAACAAGTTTATAAATCTCTAAACCAGTATGTACAACACTGAGTGCCATCTCCATTACAAAGTCCATATGAAGATACCTTGATCTGCAAGTCACTGCAGGGCTGCAAAGAGATTTTAGACAATTTAAACAGCTTAACTGTACGTAACATAGCTTGTTCCTATAATAGCATAGTTTTAAGAAAAGATTAAGAACAGGTTGAGTATTTATTAATATTTGTAGCTTTACTCACACAAATATAATCTTATTAGGTGCTGCAATAACAGAAGTTACTAGTACATCCTGCATCAAAAAAAGAATTAAAGTCTTTATTATATTACTATGCCATCTCTGTGAATTCCTAATTTGGTTCGTTAAAAAAGGAGACTGCTAATTATCAATTAATGAAAATTCAATAATCTGCCCTGGTATTTTTTTCTCATCCTAAAGCCAAGACACACAACTACAGCATTCTATGCAAATCTGCTATTCCCTGTAAAAGGTAAAACAGACTTCAAAGAATAGTTAGCATTCTGAAAACGTGAGATACAGTGTGACTGTTCCTGTCATTAAACTCACCTTAGGGGGTAAAGCTTTGGAAGTCCATGAAAAAAAGTCCAAATCCCTTACTCCTTGGCTAGCATTAAAGACATTCTGAGCAACAAAGTTTAAAAAAAAAAAAAAAGAAGACATATCAACAAAGAAATGGGAACAAAGAAACACTGGAGGAAGAAGCTTGAGGTTCTACAATGCAAACTTTCTCCACAAGTAAATATATTACTAGAATGTTTTGCAAAAGGGAAAAGTTTTGTATTCCTAATTTCCACCTGAGTCCATTGCTCACCATGGCAAATCATCCATTAAACAAAAACAGTTTAGTATGTCAAAAGCTCGAAATGGATGTAGTGTGTCATGCCATTTACTGAAATTAAGGGCCAGACGTTTCTTATAAAGCTTGAGACTTTGTGCACAGAAATCTCACACTTCTGTTACAATGAAACAGTAGTTGGTCCCATCACAAACCACAATTTTATAGCAAGACAGTCTGCTCTTCTGAAAGGTAATTTCAACTGTTGCAGGATAACTGCACATGGACTTTTAATCACCAAGTCAGAAATGGAAAGATACAGAAGGGCTATGCTCACTGCTGATGAAAGCAAGTTCACGTGCACAGAGAGGTTTCATTAGTTCATACATCAAAATCACACTCTTTACCAGAGCCATAATTTTCAAGGTGCTGTAAGTAGAACAGTCACTAAGATGAGCTGTGTAAAATATACAATGAATTCACTGGTTTATTGTGAAGTATCGTAAACCAAATGGAGCTGCCAGAGAGACTTCAGCAGTTTTATAACCAACTGCCCATACTATAAGAAGCACTGCTGTTCTGTGCTTCCCCCCCTCCCAGAACAGCTAGGACAACATTTTTTAATCACTTCAAAACATGAAAAAGAAGCCATCTTTTCTCTGTAAACTGGTTTCTACTCATTTCAAAGAAATTTTGACTGCTCCTGTCAAATGAAGTAATTCACAGTACATATACAGCAGCATTAACAATCAGTATTTGTGACAGATTCGCTTTGGTAAGCCACCATTTTATATATGTATACATGAACAGAGGTATCAAAATCTTATTTCCTATCCCCATCCTGATAGGGGAACCTCATGAAATCCCTGGACAGCAGTCACATTAATATTTAACAGTAGATAAAGAAAAGGCAATGAATCCCTTTAAGCAGAAACAAGCACCAAACACTCTCAGCGTGCCTCCATCTGTATTCCTTGAAAACACATGAATACATTAAAAGTAAGCAAATCCAGACCTCTATTCATGATACAAGCAAATCATCCAGCAGCACAGTTTGCCAAACTTCCAATTACATCCAATTCCAGCAATGCAAATGATTGGTGGTTTTGACAAAACCCAGGAAACTGTCAAACACCAGCATTTCTTTAGAAGGTAGAAGGTCTACCCAAAATTCAGAGGTTCTAATGCACTAGTGAGATACATTTTGGGGGACTGGGGAATTTTGGGAGGGTGTTAGTCAAGAAGACTGTCAGGGTAAAGGCTTATCAATTTGACATAAACTATAACTACTATAAGAAGTCCACATGTGTGTAACGAGAGCGTATTTCACAGGCACCCAACACAGACTAATGGACAGATGATTGTGCTTTGCAGCATCTGTCACATTTTGAGAAACACAAACTATCCATACTTAGAATATTTAAATATTATTTCAAAGATCTGCTTTCGTGTGTTACGAAGCTGTGCCTGTAATACAAAAAAGAAACCACCAGCAGTGAAGTGGGACCATGCTGGCTTAGCAGCACCAAAAAGATCAAACTAGCAGGTTCCCTTTACTCTGGGAATTTTAGATATTCCTGGTTATTAGTGCACTGTACACCAGTTCAGTTGAACAGATAAGGCACATATTTGAAGATTAAGTTTCCATTCTGAAGAATTAAGTTTTTGTTCTGGTATGTATTACATACAAGCTTTATATGTAAAGCCAGCCCCTTTTCAGAGGTCTGTGGGGACAGGACAAGGGGCAATGGCTGTCAGCTGGAGCATAGGAAGTTCCGCACCAACATGGGGAAGAACTTTTTCCCAGTGAGGGTGACAGAGCCCTGGGACAGGCTGCCCAGGGGGGTGGTGGAGTCTCCTGCTCTGGAGATATTCAAGTCTCGTCTGGATGCCTATCTATGTGATATGAGCTAGGGAGCTGCTTTGGCAGGGGGGTTGGACCTGATGATCTCTTGAGGTCCCTTCCAACCCCTAAGATTCTGTGATATATAGTCCTTATGCTGTGATTTACAGATTTTTTTCTTATTTTTTCTTTCAGCTTTCCCTTCCCAAAATTATTTTTTATTTTTAGAATTCTTCCACTAAATTACATTTTTTCCGGTAAGTTTAAGTTTCAGAAATAAAAAAAAATATATTACTTCATGTCACCACCAAAAAGTTAGCAGACCAGTAAAAAGCATTTAAAAATCTCAGTACTATTTTTTTCAAAGCTAAGGCTTATCTTAACCATCTTGACATTTTACCCAGCATAATCTCACTCTCCAATTGCTTTCCATTATGGCTAAAATGATGGTAGAATCTCCTGCGAAAGTCCTTCAAGACATCCAGGGAACATTGGGCTTGCTGAGGTTCTGAGATAAAACACTGCACTCTCTGCACTATCTTTGATTCTTTCTTCACTGCAGTATCAGTTTGGAAAGCTGGCAGCTCCTCAGTCCTGCTCGCCTATGGTGGTCAGGCGTAGGCATAATGTAACTGGGCAGCAGGGTACAGTATTCCTTTTAATATAACATTTTGACATTTAAAATGAGGTAACAAAACTTTATTTAGAATATGATTTTTTAAAAGTTAAGCTCCAGAGCTTAACCAACTTATTTTTTATTTTCATAGTGTGCAGTTTTATGCTGTGTATACTTCTCTCCTGAGTACTGTGTGTAAGGATGAATACAGAACTGTCCAGGTAAGGAATTTTTTTTTAATTTAAAAAAAAAAAAAAAAAAAAAAGCTCCATGTCACAGGACCAAAGGAAAAGTAACTGCCAGGGAAGGAAGACCATATCCAAAATGGCACTCTATTAAACCTCATACTCTTATCCTAATTAAAATTAATAGTCTCATAATCCTATTGCCTACAGTGGATTTGATGTTAATTTTAGGTCAACGGCTACAGAGTTGCTCCTGGTGAAAGGGTGTGACTACACAGTTTTTCTTAAGAAGGTAAATGACCACAGTTCAAATAGTTTGGCAACTATAATGGACCTCTGCTTTCCTATGGTAATTTCACTTTAAATAGAATAGCTTTGATCAAAATATACAGAAATGGGTGTACGCAGATCTAGGATACTCAATATTTCTTTTAGCATAAAATAGATGGGTAATGTCAAGAGAGAAACATAAAATGTAAATACAATATATTTGCCAGGAGGACAAAAGGGTGAAATTAAAACTGCTGAAAAATTCTTTTTTTCTCCCAGTGTTCTATTGATACAGTGATAAAAATAGAAGAATTCATGCTTTCTTAAAAAAATATACTTTGAATGTATTTTGCAAAATGTACAGAGAGGTTTTATTTACTTAAGGGATGTTTAGAAAAAGCTTAAATGTGACAAAGTAATGTAATAGGAGTTGCCAACTCCACACACTCAGGAGCTGGATAAAAATTGAGTCTAATAAAAGCAATGTGACATTAATTTGAACAGGAAATACAATGACTCAGTCAGCCAGTTGATTTTCCAGTTGTATTTTCAGTCACATGAGAGACTTCTGGCAGTCTGTTTCCTGCTCCTGTAGCCAATACTGGCAGAACAGCTTTAAATTCCAAAATCCTGTATATTAACAGATTTTTTAAACTGTGTTCTGCTCATTGTGTCATTCTATTACCTGAATCAACAGAAAAGGATGAGCAGATATGGATTATTTCACCGTTTCATATCTCACAATTTTCATCACCTTTAGCATTTATTGCTTATTCAAACATTTTTGCTACATGAGCCATGCACCCCTTGAAGACTCAATGATCAAATTTGACAACAGTCCTTGGACAGTTTAGAGAAAGACAGATAGATGTTTTCAAATAGTCCCCTACTGAGCCATCACCTTAAAAAGGATTTGATTTTAAAACAGTACCACTTTATGTGGTCAGTATTTGCCTAGACCTCTTTTTTCCTACTAAAAAAAATTAGGAGCTGACAAAAGAGTTTCCTGAATTTTATCAGATTGCATGGTGCCTAATACTATGATAGCACACATTAGGGACTAAGGCATTCAAAAGTAAGCCACTGAACCTTGACTTCTGGGGCCTTTAAGCGAGAAAGAAAGTGGGTTTTTTTTCCTTTTCCCTCTTATTTATGAAACAAACTACCAATTCTTCATGCCTAAATATGCTCATAATCAAATTAAATAGCTTCAGGAGACTTTAAGTCCTTTCAAAAATCTGAAAACATGAGACAGGTGCAAAGAAGCCTTCCATCCAAAGGCATGTAGTTATTATATATAACTACACTGCTATAATAGCAGCTTTTTAGTATACTGGCCACTGGCTCCTTACTCATCAGAAGCTATTTTACCTTGTGCCATTATGGATGTAATATAACTGGTTATTTAAACCAAAGTAGTATCTACCAACTCTCAATAGCCAAATGACATCAGAACAATTCACAGCACTAAGAAAAAAACATTTTATCTGAACTTTACAGAACCAGAGCAAAATGCATGGTAGTTAAATGCTACTTTTCACTTTTTACTATACCTGACCTACTTATTCAAATAAAATTTGAATTATCAAGTCTCTATTACCAAGTTTGAATACTCAGGTTATTTATGACAGGCGTTTCCTTTCAAGCTTTTCTCAGCACAGGGTATGTTCTTCTTGAGGCATAAGCATGTACTAGTGTCATTTGAAATGTACCAACCAGTAAAGTTCATGCTAACCATGTACATAACTACTGAGCTCAAAACTTTTCCCCACCACAGGTAAAAAAATATCAGGAATAGAAAAAAATGAAGTACAATTTAACAAAATACTATGCCCTTCCTGTCTTACAATACTGCTGTATACAAACATTAATGTTTTATGAAAGCACACTGTAGCTATTTTTTCATGAGTATTACTTTCTAAGGCCAAAAATATAAGCAAGATTTTAAGGAAAGCTTGTTTTTTCTTTCCCCAAGGTTTTAAAGTATTTCCTAAAGTAGATACATACACCTGTCATCACAGTGTTCAAGTAACTGATGACTGAATAGGGAAATAATTTGCTTCCCAAATTAAAGTACTTCCCAAAACAAGGATTTCATTGAAAGAAATCTCCAAATACAATTATATCAGTAAATATTGTAGAGACAAGAAGGTGAACAGGAAGATCTATTCGCATCATCTAAGTGATGTGGCCAGAGGGGACTTGCAAATTGCCAGATTTGGCTCCGAGCAAACAGCCCAGTCTCACTGGGAGTATCTCAGCTCTTCTATGGCTGGAACACATGAACAGAGTGACACTACCTGACTGGCTGCAGGTGTTTAATTTGGCCAAATATTAATGAACTGACTTCCAATGGAGTAGCAGCTCATTTGTAAGGGTGAGCCTAAATCAAGCCTAAACAGCTGGATCAGCAATTAGATCTGGTTCTCACATTCTGCCCTGAAGAAAGAAAGGTACTGCCCAGTCTGGGGAATGCACAAAACCACACTAGCCAGAAAGGCCTGCACTTTTTTTTTTTGAGAAACAACAGTTTAACCAATACATACTATGTATTTTTTATATTTTTGAACTGTACCTAGTTTACAGAAAAGACATGACCTTTGAATTACAGTGATGGTGATCCCCATTAAAGTTATCCAGACAAATTGTGCTTACTCTTATTATAAATTCCATTTTTTACTTAAGACTTAATGCCCTGGGATTTTTAAAAATTAGCTCACGTATTGATAACTCAAGGATTCCAGTACAGAACTCATAAAAAAATACACAAGGAAAAACAACAGAGGCTGAGGAACTTTTCCAGTTTTCTTAAAAAGCCCCAAGTACATTGATTCACTGCAGGCTGCAAACCTCTTCTACAATCACAGCATCAGCGGGCCACTTTATGCACCATGACACCCTGCATGAGAAGCACCTGCTGCAGACCACAACCTAATACAGTTACGTTTTGTACCCTATTATAGTGGTCCTTGCACTTCTGTTTCTCCTCTAGGAGAAGAGGCTTCAAACACAAGAAGCCTTGTACCTTTCTACACTCCACCCTCATTACACAACAGCCCTCAGAATTGCAAACACATAGAAGATAGTATTTGGTTTTACCTCAGGACTCGCTTGCAGCCTTAATTAAAGAAAGTCTTGTAATGAGGATAGAGTGTACTCTTGCATAGTTTTCAAAGGCACCTCTTACTTACGTCAACAGGTACCAGAAGGCTCTTGCCAAGATGTTGGTTAAAAGAGAGACACCAGGCTTCAGTGTAACCATTCATGTTAGGAACATACTTCTTTATTGTCTCATCATTCAGTCTCAGCCAAACACCATCATCATTGTGGATCTATGGGAAACAAGCAACAAAAACGAGCCATGCCCTCCTGTAACTATCCATAGCTAGTAAGGATTAACAGACTTCAGACAAACAGGCAACAGCAGCAAGGAAGTAATGATCTTTGCTGTGCTGACAGAACGTAGGAAAAGGCAAAGTGAAATATTGACAAAATCAGAATCGCAAAGCAATGGGAGGCATATCTTCTTTAAAAGGCAAGGTGCAAAGATAAACTTAAATCAAATCATGCAATAACAAGAGTTGCTTTGAGAGAGAAGAGGAAAGCAAGCCAAGCCTTCGTAAGCTTCTTAAGTTCCCCACTTTCCATTTCTCCACTGCTGATGTAACTTCATAAATTGCAAAAATATCCCTTGCATATGAGGTTAGATTGTAAGAAAAATGCATGCACAGCAGTCTAGATCACACTAGTGATCTTTCAGAAGTCTAAGTGAAAGATGGAATTAAAGTGACACCTACACCTGAACTTTTGTGTAGAGTTGAAATAGCACGTCATGAACAGCTAAATCCTTAAGAGATATTATTAAAAGATGAACTCTGGGAATTCTGTTTCCTTACATCAGAGTCTCAGAAGTTTGTCACACATGTTTTCAAGTAAGTAAATTAAAAGGAAATGACAGCTTGAAAAACTAAATTAGCAAATATTTAGAATTTTGCAATTTATACTCTTAAGCTGTATATGCCAACATCTAAACATAAAAACCAACATTATTTGCATGAATGTTACATATTAGCCCAATTTTCAACAGAAATGTCTTATTAATTACCTCGTCAATGAAAGTGATGGATCCATTGACTTTCACTATGCCTATTTGCTCACTCTGAAGGGAAGGGTGGCTACGGATACGAAGCCCTGCACTGTCCTTGGCCACAAATTTGCGAACCTAAGAGAAGCAAAGGAAGACAGTAAGGAAGAAAAAAATTGGAACAGAGCTCTCAGAGTAAAAAGAATTAACAGATTCTGAAATGCTAGTGACGAGACAGCAGTCTTAGAGTTACAGTTTGTTGCTAGTTTCCCATGGCTGCTGTGTATAACTTGAGTTTATAATATAACCATCATGTTCAAAAAAATCCCCTAAAGGTGCATTGTATCAGTCTGGGATATACCACACAACACTGAGTACAAACTTCTGATTCTTTTAACTGTCTTGTACCCTCCCATTTCACTAATTCTTGCAAGTTTCAGGGGTTTTTGCCTTTTCAAATTTAGTCCTTCCAGTAACTGATGAACCTAGGATTATAGGTTCTCACTTGTGCTATCATAGCATTCTGTTTAGTCAACATTTTGGCCAAAATTTGCATATTTTTCTTAGCTAGAGTGTTTAAATAGCCATTTAAAAATAGAAAAAGTCCAGGTCTTTCTACTACTTTTATTTTTCAAATAGGTACTTCATTAGTTTCTCCCTTTCATACGTGAGAATTGGATCAGATTCTACTTGTTATCTGCTCTGATTTACTACCATCCCCAAAATCTCACAGTTGTTACTCACTATGATTTTTTCACCAAACACATTATCAAGCACTCATCCTATACAGAACAACTGTAAACCATCCTTTTCATTTCTGGTTTTAAGAAGTGTGTATATTCTATGCATACCATAGAAAACCTCTCTTGGAACAAACATAGAAAAAAAATAATCACTGAAGTATGGACTCAACATTTTACTTAAAATAAAGCAGGGAAAGGTAACGAAAGGTAAAGGCTAAATATGTGTGATCTATTCCCCTCCCCCCCCCTTATTTATTTTAAGAAATGGTACTTATTTTAAGGTTAACTAAAAAGGCATGTAAAGAAATTCAAATGTAACTTACTCCAAAATGTGCAAGGTTTTGCTTACTAACAATCCTGTTACTCCAAGGATTTAGATATCTCTCAACAGGCAAAACTAAGACTTCCAGGGTCCTTGTTGATAATACAAGGCCAAATCACTGCTGAGAGCATTCTCAACACAGATGAGCCTATAAACAAAGCCTTGCAGATTAGGGGTCCCTGCATTATTACCCCAAAATGTTAATTCAGAAAACCATATGATGGGTTGGCTAGAACTAAGACTAAAAACTTGACTTTAGAGACAGAATAATTCACACTCAAGATCTGGATATGCACAGACCCGGGAAGAGCTTCTTTCCCCTTTGCAGCAGTGAACTAGTTAACAGAACACTTCAAGCTGTAACTATAACCTGTTGAGGGGTCATACCCATTGGCAGACAACACAACCACAATCAGATCACAAGTTCTTTTATGCTTATTTCTGACCATCATGAAAAACTCAATTATCTGAGGCTTCTTTAGGACGTAGCACCTCTTTGCTGGGAACATTTCTCTGTGACACAACAGTTCAGTAGCTGTCCTGCAACACCCCCAGAGTCAGTTCTTTCCATGGAGCATACACAAAGTGACTATTGCAGAAAGGCACAGAGATTCACATGGACACCTCCCTTACAGCACACACTGTTTGCAAGAGCTTTCTGTTGCTGTGCATTCTTATTTGGTGAATCTGAAAAGAGCTATGCCTCACAGCACAGAAAGATGAGTTGTCTAGGGTACAGCAACCTTAAGAAGGGGGTTAATCTTCTATGAAGTGATGCAAAAAAACACCCCCTGCTCACAGCTTTTGGGGTTTTTTTTTGCAGTTGATTTTAGCTACTTGTTCAGTCATGTGAGGACAGGTGGAACAGTCAGAACAGGTCAGCAACCAATCATTCCAGTACCACTCCTGCCCCCTTCTAATTCAGCTAAATTAGAACGGTTTTTTCTAGTTGGTTCCAACTACCTTGAATTATACTACACAGCTTGAAAGATAATGTTTCCCTCAGTAGGATGTGGAATAGAATTTCCTGCAAATTA
>VZTU01008664.1:26757-69338 GCA_013400835.1 Zapornia atra
TACAGAAAGGTACATGTCTTAAAGATATTTTTGGGTGAGACAAAGTAAAATAAATCTCCTCTTTGCCAGAAAGGAAGGAAGTTTGAAAGATGCATCAAACATTTAACACACAGGACTACAAGCAAAAATGAATCCATTACTCGCACGCACAGTCTTGGCTCATGTTCTGAATTACAGCACAGTGGATCCAAGAACAGATTTCTTAAAAAAAACCCCAAACCAAAACACATTTCTTTCAAGGAACATCTGGTTCCTCCTAGACAGTTTCTGTTTACTGCTCTGCCATCTAATGCCTAAACAGTGGTGTCACACTGGAGCACTTGTGTTTTTTCAGCAAGTACTGTGACAACTAAATTTCACAACAGTTGCCCTGAAGATAATTGTAAGAGAAACAGAATGGGAAACTCCTTTTTCACTGTGTATCATCAGCTAGCGGCTGTAATTAAGGAGCTACTGACCAGCATCAGCTTCCATCACAACCAATAAAATATCTCATCAATCCAGAACAGCTGGAATCACATTGTTTGTTATTGTTCAATTGAAAAAGCAATTTTATTTCTGCAGCTATAAAAACACGTGCAGCATTTATTTTGGTAACATCTAGAACCTGTTAAGTTCTAATAGCTAAGCCAGACATCAACAGATTTTGAAATATGTCTGGTCTTTTAACTTCTTCTGTGGGATTTTATATAGATTTTTTTTTCTCAAGCAGATACTTATTTTTAAAAAGATTTGGTGTAAACACTAAAGCTCTGTAGGAGTTAAACTGTTTCATAAGACGACAGATTTCTTCCTATTACAAAAATGTTCCATGTGATTTTTTTCCATAGCAGTCAAAAAGTTTCAATGCAATTATGTGCCAAAGTACGTTGCAATGACAAAATAAAAAGGTATTGGTGTACCTGTAAAGCAGCCTCTTCAAGAATCTCCAGATCTTCTTCAAATTCATTACCTGCTATAAAAACAGAACTTATTTTCACAACAAAAAATAAACTTAGTTTCACAATGTTGCCATTTATCTACATATGATGAAATGCAAAATTCAGTAACTCAATTCTGGTTAGTAAAGCCTTTTATACTACAGAATTTAAGTTTGCAAGATGATGTGTAACATTTTTTAACCAGCAATTGAAAGATTAATAGTTTCACGTAATAGAGTAAGCATGCAGGACTGTGTAGTTGAGTGCACAAGCAAATAAACAATATACATTACACAAAACAAAAGCTGGGAACTTGTCGTCTTAGCTCCAAGACAACATGCATAGCAAATCTTTAGATGGGACTAGATTCTTCCAGAAAAAGATTTTGGGAGGTCACAATAGTTTCTGGGAAGCAGTATCTATGAGTATGCACCAGCTGCACCCTTTTAAGAACTTACCCTAATACCAGTATTTAAAAACCTGCTAAACTCTGTACAACTTTGTAAATTAGCATTCCTCCTAAAACATAAGACTCAAATACTTTTCATTATACAATATTTCTGTCTTATAAATGCAACTCAGAAGTCTGATTCGCAGGTTATAAATGCAACTCAGAAGTCTGATTCTCAGGTGACTAGAATTGCCACACACAGTCTTTTAAGAGAAAAGTAAAACAAGTAATATTTACCATATTTCTACTCTTTCTCAAAAAGATGTCAGGCAATTCTACTAGTAAGAAGCAAGCAAGAAAAATCTGAAGAATGAAGTCCTGAGGCATTTTTAAAATTCAAAGAAATAAATATATATAAAAACTCTGCTCTCAGAAGTAACTCCTAACAAAGCTGAAACAACTAATTAACAATGTTAAATACACCATTCATTTCCACATTGCTGTTTAAGTTAGGGCTTGGTCACAGACCAGATCAGTCTCTTGGGAAGAAGTGTCTTAAATTTGAGTCTTGGGAGAACTGGCGAGGAGGAAGCAAGACCTTCTGAACATGGCAACTCAAATAGTGTTTTCCTATTTCAAATATAAAAGTTCTCTTAATACATGAAGTAATCACTGTCTGGTCCATCTTCCTTTGGAGCAAAAAAGACTATAAAGCCTTCTTGGTGTCCTTTCAAACACATTTCCCCTTAATGGTGCTAGAGGAGTATTTAATTATTTAGTTACTTGAATACAGTATAACACCAACACAATTATTAAAAAGCAAGGTCTTTGTGAAGGACAACCTCTTTAACAGCAACAGACCAAGATAAATCAGCAATTAAAGCTGAAGATGGGATGGTCCTACTAGGATGCCAGTAACAACTAGTAACTCTGATTTGAAGTCAGTTAAATCACCCTATTTTTTCATTGACAGAAAGTTTCCAGCCAAGTTTTGGGGTTTCTTTGGTTGGTTGTGGTTGGGTTTGGTGGGATTTTTTAAGTCCTATGATGGTCTCTTCCACAAATGATAGAGTCACAGAAGGTTGGAAGAGACTTTTAAAGGCCATCTAGTCCAACCCCCCTGCAGTAAGCAGGGACATCTTCACTAGATCAGGTTGCTCAGAGCCCCATCAAGCTTGACCTTGAGTATCTACAGGGATGGGGCCTAGACTATCTCTCTGGGTGACCAGTTCCAGCGACCTACCACTCTCATAGTGAAGAAGTTTTTTGTAATATCCAACCAAAATGTACCCTTTTCCAGTTTAAAAAACATTACCTCTCATCCTATTGCTACATGCCCCCACGAACAGTTCTTCCTCATCTTCCATCTGGACTTGGAGCCATTGACCACCACCCTCTGGATGTGACCAACCAGCCAATTCCTAATCCACTGAACAGTGCACCCATCAAATCCATGTGCCTCCAACTAAGAAAGAAGGATCTTGTGGGAGACCGTGTCAGAGACCTTGCAGAAATCCAGATAGAAGACATTCATGGCTCTTCCCTTGTCTACTGATGCAGTTACTCCATTGTAGAAAGCCACTAGAGCGATCAGGCAGGTCTTGGCCCTAGTAGAGCCATGCATGCTGTCTCAAATCACCTCCCTGTCTTCCATATGCCTCAGCATAGCTTCTAGGAGGATCTGTTCCATGATCTTCCCAAGCACAGAGGTGAAGCTGACAGGTTGGTAGTTCCCAGGGTCCTCCTTCCTACCCTAGGTAAAAATGGCTGTGATGTTTCCTCTCTCCTAATCACTAGGGACCTCACCTGACTGACATGACTTTTCAAATATCACAGAGTGGCTGGGCAACTACATCAGCCAGTTCCTTCAGGACTCTGGGATGCATCTCAACAGGTCCCACGGACTTGTGTACATTCAGGTTCCTCAGATGATCACAAACNGACTTGTGTACATTCAGGTTCCTCAGATGATCACAAACCTTATCTTCACTTACAGTGGGAGAGATTCTGTCTCCCTGGTCCCCATCTTACAGGCCATTGACTTGAGAATGGTGAGAAGAGAGGCTGCCAGTGAAGACTGAGGCAAAAAACCTACTGAGAATTTCAGCCTTTTCCTCAACTGTTGTCACCAGTTCACCATTGTTGCTCATCAGCAGGGGGTATGCTTTAACCTTCCTTAATGCATCTGGTGAGATTTTTCAACCATGCGTTTCTTATTTCCTTTTCTTAAAATTCTGCCACACTCATGAAGCTTCTTACTGTCTTCATTAAAATCACCAGGCTTTAAGAGCACTTACTTGGATCCAGAGGCCTACAGAGTATCTGCCAAATGCAGCAGGATTTACTTCACCACTTTTGGGCAGTGAAGAGCTCAGATTTAGGTATTCTAAGATATCTTTATAGCAAATGGAGACAAACAGGCTCCTGCTTTGGATGATTAATTTCATTTTTCTTACATCTTCACCTTACGACAGCATGAACCATACTCTAAAGATGTCTGCATTAACTCCAAAAGAAGGTTAGAGCTACAGGCTTATATCTAAATACCTAATTTCTAAATGGCAAAGTTCAGGCATTTTAAGTTAAGTTGCTAATTCTTTCTTGAGTCAGCCTTTTTCTTAGGTTACTTTTTTTAGCCTGTATACATCCACACATGGAACAAAGGTAAAATTCTAGAAATTATAAAAAAAGCCCCAAAAAAATCTAACACAAGGGACCTTCTTGTGTATATGCGTTACAAGATGGTCTTTTATATGATTACATAGGTTTTTCTTAAAGGGCACAAGTAAGATACTGCTCTGCACATGAGCAATTACAGCAATAAAGTATTTTTAAGACAACATCTCACTTGCAGCAAACAGAAGATACATAACCTAGAACGCAGAAAAAGGAAAAGTAATTTGATACTAAGTCATTTAAACATTGTTCTAGAAAAAAACACATTTTACCTCTTTTCTTGCCACAGTGTTTCTGAGACACCAAGCAGAACACTTCCAGCAAAATTACAGACAACTAAAAACTGCCTTAAAAAGATCACACAGTGGTTTATATCTGCAAACACAACCCCTGTGCTTATAGCTCGTCAGTCTCCTTCACTCACAGGGTCCAGTGGTCTTTTAGAGAAACAGCATACAGGTATGACGCCTGTTCCTCATTAGCTTTGTAGTATTATCAGCAACATTAAGAGACTTGGCAGAAGTCCTTCAGCTGGTGTTGGGTAAAAGGTCAGATGAATCACTTGGACTTACGTCAGTAATGAGGAAAGTCTTCACAGACAATGCACCTAACCCTGCTCTCCTGCACATTATCCATAACCACTTTCAGAGGCAGCTGGCACGGCGTAGGTAACTTAATAACATGTTTTAATTCAAATTTCTATCTGGAAACATATAAGCCCAGTCTAGGTACCACCAACTTCCCCTTCTTGTTTTAGACTTTAAAAATTAGAACAAACCAAAAAACTTCTTTATAGAGAAGTGTGAAGTATTTAAAAACTTGGGAAATTAAGTTAGAACAATGTCAATTTTAGCTTTTCCCCCTCATCCCCACACAGAACAGCAGGATAAACGGATGCCAGGGAAGTGAATAAAACTAATGAGCTAATGTGGCTGTTTGGAGGATAAGAGGAGAGGTAACTATTTAAACTATAGAACTGTCTGTACTTTTGAGAGAGAAATACAGATCTATCAGTGCAATTCAGGTGCCTACTTATAACATAAAGACACTTGCACATTCAAAAACACAAGCAAAATACTGTGCTAAAAATTCAAATTAGGCTGTCCTTTTTAATTCTAAAGGAAAATGATCATAAAGATATCCTATTATAGATCATGAGCCTCTTTTTCCTATACACATGATAATGTGGAGAAATGCTATTACACAGAATATGGGTATATCACTAGAAAGTTCTAATTCAATCTCTGTATCCATTAACTTTTATAAACTTATACTTTTCCTTGCATTTTAAACTGTATTTGGGTAACTAAACTTTTATTTGCTGCATCTGCTGTAAAAGTGTTTTTTTTGTAATTGTAAGAACACCCCAAAACAACTCTATACCTGAAATATTTTCAACTGTAACATTTATAGATGCAATGGTCACTTTGTATAGATGCAATGGTCACTTTCAATTTTAAACAAATAATTTTACATTTTGCAATTCAATGCAGCAGGTATTTTTCATTCAGAAAGGTGTGGAGTGCAGGGAGGAAAAACAGTGCAGGAGAAACAAATAAGATACCTGCACATTTGTGAAGTACCATGAGGAAACTGTAGGACATAGCTTGTACACTGATATCATCACCCACTGTGGATGGGGTGAGTTGGTTCAGATTTAAGTGACGAGGTTTCTCTCCTCCCCATACACACATGAACAGTGTAAGCAGAAAACAACACCACTTTATTATCTTGTTTGATTAGTTCAGTTTTAAGAATCAATTCTGTATGATCATTGCTAACTAAAAGCAGCATTAAGACTTAAAGGTAATATCCAGAAAACCTGGAACAGTGATAAAATATGTTCTTTGAGTGGGACTTACCAATAGGAAGTGCTAGATCTTTCTTCATCAAAGCTGCTGCACAAGATCCTCCTAAATTGGCCAGTTCTTTCTCCAGCTGAATAATACCCTTCAAATTGAAACAAATTTTTAAACTGAAAAGTATTTCAGAGAATAGGACAAGGAATACATTTCTCTGACACTGCTTTATCCCAAAAAAATATTATTTGGATGTGCCAGTTTGACTTTCTCAATTATATTCTAGAGATAACTGCATCTAATGTTAAAGAGAAAGGGAACTTCCTAACAACAACAAAAAAAGATCACCCTACCAGTACACATTCAGACCACAAGGCAATGCTCCTTCTAAGCTGCATGTATATACATTACCAAACAAGCTCATGTTCCCATCTCGTTCATAACTTTTTTCCCCTCTTCACTTTCTCTAGTTGTAGAGGATGGGGAAAAGACTCCATTATTTCACTTTCTCCATTATAAATCCTGAGAAACTCCCTCGACACTTTCTCCCTCTTATTTCCCTGGGAAGTTATTTGCTGCTGCTGTTATGGGGAAGACCTCCCTCCCCAACCCCCCATCTCCAGACTTGTCACTGAAAACACATAAAAGCCTCTCTGTCAGCATCTTTCACCTCTGGTTTGCAAGAAAAGATGAGACCACGCATACTGTTTAAAAAAAAAAACAACCCAACACCAAAAACCAGGGGAGGAGATGAGAAACTTCCATATGATGGAATTTTTTTTAGGCAGACTTACAAAAACTGGCAATACGTAAAATACATTAAAAATCCTTTTGAAAACAGTATTAAAATCAGTATCCCTAGACTTGCCTTGTATTCTCAGACTCCAAACCAGACTGAAAAACACCAAAATACATTTTAAACTAAACCCTTGATAAACTGCACCTTTAGGACTTACACCAGCAGGTTCTGAAATAGCAAGGAAGTGAAGAGGTGCAATGTGGGTCAAGCCACCTGACAGTTCCTTGGCATCTGAATACCCTTAATACAAAAGGCAATTTCTGCATATGTTTTGTAGATTTGATAATGACCAATAAAACCCTTCCCTTTCATTCAAAGCACAACTCTACCTTTTTTTTTTTTAAATACTAGGTTTAAAACAATCTTTAACAGTTCAATTACACCTGATTCCTTCGTGCATTAGCTCACACTCAATGACGTATTTCAGCTTCTCAGAGACTTCCCTAACGATCAGTGATACTGGACAGTTAGGTAATGGTGCCAGAAGCCTCTCCTTTAGGAGAGAGAATTGGATCTGTAAGAATTAATCCCACTGACTTGAATTAGGTCCTAGTTACACTTTTTTCCTTCAAGTACAGAAAATACAGCAGTCATCAAAACACATGTTGCTTTTTCCTACCAGTGGTACTACTTCAGAAAGTTGTCATCACAAAGTTCCCAAAAGAATGAGAAACTTGCATTTTTCATCACTTAGCATGTTTTAGCACTCAGCATTAAAAACATGCCATCAAATTTCTTTGTAAATGCTTTAAAAAAGTTGATGTATATAAATCTGCATCTTTCTGCTTAAGCACAAACTATTATTACTTCTCAGACTAGTTAAACTATCTATAGGGTTTATAAATCAGATAGGCTGCAAGTCAATCTTAAGGTCTGTTTTCTTATCTGATATGTTCAGAAACTCCAAAGAATCTCATGTTTTGAAAATGTCAAGACATGATTTAGCTTTAGGAGAAAATGGATGTAAATCTTCTACGAGGGTTTAGTGTTAGCAAGATGATGTAAAGCATAGGCTCAAAGAATCCCAAGGAATAGGAAGGGTATTTTTCTGGAATTGTTATAAAACATATTAAGTGTTTTTAGTAATCTCATAAAATAAGCTAAAATAAAGCACTGGACATGAAAAAATTCTGACTTCTGTTTGCAAAAAAACTGTGGTGGAAACAACCCATGTCTTTAAAGGAAAGATGAGGTGAGAACTATGGGGAAAAAAAAAAAGTCTTAGGCAGCCTAAGAGAGCACAGCATTTCCAAGGAGTCTGGGAGGTCTGGTATGTGTGAACACTGTGACAGTAATCACTGTGTATCTGAAATCTCTGATCTTTTGGATTTTGGATGGAAGACTAGGTCAGAATTTTAGGGAATTTCATTTCCCGGTGACAGACTAGACAACATCGTGTTTTGCATTTACAGACTATCACAGTTATAAAAGAAAAGCAATTCCAGTAACATTGATCAAAGAATTCCAAATTATTTCAGTAACCAAAAATGTGAGAGATGTATAGGAAATTAATTGTAAAATATTTTGTCAGAAGTGGAAGTAAATATTTTATTTTAAAATGGCCTTATAAGAGAGAATTAGTAAGGGCAGCAATTGTAACCATTTCACTTTTTCCTTACCTCATCTGATCCTGGACTAAATTCATATCCAATTGCATAACATTTGAAGCCATAAAAACAAGCCTTTTCATCTTTCACATAGTCTGATGCAGTCTCCAGAGAAAAAAGAGCTTCATTTCCTAATAGGAAGTAAATAGATATATATAAAAAATAAATTAATATTTTACTATTTCTCCTCCTTTTGTATGCTTCTTCTACATGAACGTATATGAAACCCAGGCTCTATATGTAACGTGTGAAGTAAACCCATGAATAACTTGCCAATCAACACTTCAAACAGGAAACTTAATATAAACTAATGTACAATCAACAGCTCAAAGTGAACACTAATCAGCTTGGATGAAGACTTTTCACTTCACCTTCAAAGACAATTTTGCAGAAAAACTAAACTTTCTTTAATTATTATATATAAATCTATTATTTTATTATTATAATTCACATTACAATAAATTATTACAGGATCTATTTATTACCTGGCAATACTAATACCATGGTAGGCCATCCTGAAGAACCAGAGAATTTTTTCAGTTCTATCCACGAGTTAAGGTTTTCGTGAACAGAAGCATGCTTTGGTCCAAATCCCAGGCTCTGTGCAATTTTGACAGGAATTAGTAAACGAAGAACATCCTCTGATTGAGCAGTGCCACACTGAGTGTCAAACTCTATTGTTATCCACCTGACACATTCAGGAAAAGTCACCTAAAACAAAATAATAGCCTTTTAGTGGTTTTCTGCGTTGTTTTGGGTTGGTTTTTTTACATTTATTTCTTCACTTCCATTTGGTTTTATCTCTTCAGGCTATGAAAGGGATTAAAAAATTTAATTCTGTACAGCTACTTTGATATGCTTTAGATTAACTTTAACTAACTTATTCTTTGAAATTCAGATATACCTGAAGTGCTTTAAAACTTACTGAATTAAAATAATGTATTAGAACTTATGTTCAGATTAAGTATTTGCACTTTGGCATTGTTTTAAATAATTAATAATTTCATTAATTCTTGAATAGTTCTTGAATAATTTCCATAGTTCTGCAGAGGATCTCTTCAGTCAGAGCAAAGAGACTTCCAGCTTCTACAATCTGTGCAGTTTGAGCAAAGAAATTGTGTGTGACAGTGGGGAAATCTAAGACCGACTAGATTTAGGGACTTAGAGTAGATACCTGCATTAAGGGGTTAAAATTCCACTAGTTTCAACTATACTTTCCACTACAAGTACTAGACAAATGGGTTTCTCCAGAAAGCAGTACAGAAATAGTACAGGAAACTGTCTCCTATATTAGACAATAGGAATGAATCATCATCTATGGCAACAATTTTTCAGAGAGTAGTTAAGTGGTGATGAAACAAAACCCACGGGTCAAACTTCTAAACAACTGCATGTGCACTTAAGAAATGGTGCCTACCTTATAGTGGGTAACACAGGCAGGTTTATAGGGATGCTCACTTTCTACGACAGCATAGTGATTGGAGGTAGTACAAGCTGAAAGCCCTTGCTCCGGCTGGTTTCCGGTAGTGCTGTCTGTAGACTGATTTGGGTTAAAAGCTGGAGGGGCGTATTTCTGATTCAGAACCGCCACAGAAGGAAGTAACTGTTGTACCAGGCCAAAGACCTCAACAGCAACCTGTAACATAACACCACACAGAATTAAGTATTATGTATGACTGGGTGAAAACCACACTCATGCACTTCCATTTCTCTACAATGGTTGGTTTGGATATTCTCAGAACATCACTACCCCAGTTTGTTCAGTCATCAAAAAAAGCACCACTACATTAACCTCAAATACTCCTCTTCGAGGCTTGCTGAAACAAAAATCTGCACACAACTGTGAGATAACCTTCACTAAAACATCTCCTCTAATACTAAAAAGCTGTAACATTAACTGCCATGGTTTCACCCTAGGCAAGAGCCAAGCACCACGCAGCAGCTCTCTCTAAGAGGATGATGGGGGGAGATTGGGAGGTGGAGCTTGGGGGGAATGGAGGGAAAACAAAAATCCCACCAAATCTCACGTGTTGGGATAAAGAGTTTACTGGGACAGCACAGAGATGTAACAGCAACGGGACTTTACAGCAAAATATACAAAACTGGTGATACACAATGCAGTTTCTCACAGCATTGCACAGCTCAAGCTGTACAGCTCAGAGCTACCCCAAAGCCGGAATGTCCCCAAAACCGCATCACGTGCTCCTCCTTGGGTGACAGAGCACTGGAATAGGCTGCC
Source organism: Zapornia atra (assembly GCA_013400835.1). Taxonomy (NCBI): domain Eukaryota; kingdom Metazoa; phylum Chordata; class Aves; order Gruiformes; family Rallidae; genus Zapornia; species Zapornia atra. Next base: position 37,189 of record VZTU01008664.1, read on the forward strand.
CAGGGGGGTGGTGGAGTCTCCTTCTCTGGAGATATTCAAGACCCGTCTGGACGCCTATCTGAGTGATATGTCCTAGGGAGCCTGCTTTGGCAGGGGGGTTGGACCCGATGATCTCTTGATGTCCCTTCCAACCCCTACAATTCTATGATTCTATGATTCCTTTATGCTAAGCACGACATAATTGGCATGGAATACCTCCCTTGGCCAGTTTGGGCCACCTGCCCTGGCTGTGTACCCTCCCAGCTTCCTAGGCACCACCCACCTTCTCATTAGTGAGGAAATAAGAACAACTGAGAAGTCCCTGACTGCTTGGCAACAACTAAAACCATGAGTGTGCTATCAGCACTGCTCTCATCCTAACTCCCAGGACATTAACAAACAATAAGCATGAGGTGACAGAAAGCAAATACCATAATGAAGTCATAGTCCAGTTTCACTTTGTTTTGCACAAAACATTAATAACAAGTGCTTTACTTTTTCAAATATTCAATATATTTTGACGCACATAGTCTTCAGCATTGTGGTGTTCTCAGTGAAGTTTATCACATTTCCAAGGAGAGGAACACTTCTAATGCAAAGCACTTGTTTCTAAATTCCAGCTCACCACAGTAACAAGGTAACTAAAATTTGAAACTATTTTTAATGACACCAATCAGCTAGACTTTAAGTGGTCAGCCCCCTTTCCTCCCCCTTGAAAGAGAAGCGAGAAGAGAGTTTGCAGTTCATGAAAAAGCAATAAAAGGCAATAGTGCCTCCTAGCTAAGAATTAATGACATTTAGAAATCTAATAACAGATTCCAAGAGCACCCAGACGAGGCAGATGGAAGAACGCTCTGCCACTGAAAAGTATTACAGCTGACATCTTCCCATCTCTAAATCTGATAGAAATAATTGTAACTAGCAGCTACCACTGATTTGGATTTCTAAAAATATTATTGTAAAAATAGGATTTATATATTATAAATAACTTTTCACCCCACAAATATTCATTGGGGAGTCATAAATGCAGATCCATGTAACTTTTTGTCTTTTCTACTGTCATCTTTTCCTATGTTTCATTTTTTTTTTCATAATGCCTTCAATTGAAATTTAAAACCCCACCACCTTATTTTGTACAGCATTCTTAAATTTCTTCAGCAAGTTCTATTGAGGAGCATACCTTGGGAATAGCTGCTGCTACTGGTCCTATGTAGGCTATTATGAGGGGAAGCAGCATTGAAAACAGACTGGAAGAGCTGAGTAGTTCTGGAATGTCTTCAGCTAAACAAAGACAATTACAACACAGGTATTTATTAATAAACGTACCATCTTGTTTTGCTGATTTGGTTCTTATGAGCTAAACATCTAGTTTCTAAACTAGATTTCCCTTCAGATTATTAACATTATCTATGCATTGTCAAATTCTAAGCCTGCAGAGTTCAGCTCTCTGATAAAAATTTATTCTTACAGCACAAAGCTATTGCATTCTTTGCCATTTTGTGAAACTGTTCACATTTTCTATGGTATAAAAACTAGTACAAGTTCCTCTCAGTCCTCCAAACCAACTTTGATATATTTATATATCAATATTCTGGACATTTTGACTAGAGTGGCTGAAGATGGTAGCTTAAAACCATTCAGTTTTAAGGCTTATGTTTACATTTCTCAAAAATGGACGCTTAAGTGCTTACATATGCATTACATTCACCAGTCTTCCTGATTATCATCACTGTGCAAAACTTGCAATAAAATCTGGAACTGACCTATCACAGTGTATCTTTCAGAAATACAGAATTGTACCAGATTTAACATGATACTTGCTAAATTATTGAGCAAATTTATACGACGTATCTGCCTGGGGTATCTCAAGTGCAACTCAATGACTTAGAAAATTACTCACAGTTTGATACCTACAGTAATGATAAGATTAGAAAAACATTCTTTGGAAAGCAGAAGAAAACACTCAGAATTTGTAGATCACTGATATTCTGGTACTATCAAAGAAAGAAGTTGTGGAATGAAAATTTCGGGAGTCAATTTTCAAAAGCCTTACCATCTACAGCGAGAGCTCTGTGCAACAGGTCTTTAGCTGCTCGTACGACAGCACTCACGACAGAGAGAGCCCTGCTGCAGTTTTTATCTTCTTCATTAGCTTTGCTCAAAAGCTGTGATTGCAGATCTCCATCATACTCACTCCTAGATGGTGGATCAAGTAAATTCACAAAATACAGAATTATATGAAAAAAAGGACTCATTTTTAGCACAGAATAAGTAAAATAAATTACGATAAAAGGATAAAGGAAACAAAGAAACAGAGGGTATTTTGGAAGCCAAGATTCAGTGTCAGGCCTTTCCAATAATTTTAATTTTTTTTGGAAAAAAAAAAAAAAAAAAGGAAAGCATATTTCTGAAACATTTTTTGACTAGATGCCTTTCACATTGAATATATCAATTGCTACGCTCTTCAAAGCCCAATCACCTACCTTGATAAAAATAGAATATTATTAAATTCAGAGAAATGAGTAATTTTCAATGGATAAATTGCACACTTGCAATGGATATTTATGCAGTATCATAATAGGGAAAAAAGATTGTCCCTATTCTATAGATTAATTTTGGGTTTTGAAATGCAAGCCTAGGTTTACCCTTAACAAATAGCTTTTTCTTTGACAACTACTCTGTATGACAAATTAGGTTCTTCTAAACAACATTATGCACAGAACTATTTCAGTAAGATATGCAAGAGATCTGGTTTGATTTGCTTTTTCAAAGATGCTGAATGATAATTATAAACTAATAGAAGCCCTCAATATGCTAGTGGCTGATTCAGCCAAAAAGACTTAGTCAACATGCAAACTAAAATTTCCCTTTCTCTTTTGGCTTTACATTTGTCAAGAAATATTTGGTCTTTGTAACATCATTCCAGAACATTAAGGTTCCAGGGCTGGCACCTCAGAATGCTAAAAAACATTACCTGGAGCAGTTCAGTCCACGACAAGGATACCTATCCTTCTCTATGACTTAAATTAACCACTCTTAAAATAATGGTGGGGTTTTTTGTCAAGGTTGTCCTAGAATTACAGCTTTTCTGTAAGCCTCAAACCTTTTAAATTCCAATTTATTAGTGACTGACTGTGGGTGCAATTCCAACTGGGTACAGTTCCAACAAATCCTTCCAAAGCATTTCTGCCCTAATCAGGAATGTGTTAGCACATTCCTTTTGCTATGGCCTTTCTTGGCATCTGCATAAGCAAAAACTTATTTGCATTGGAGCATCCTGCAAACAAAATCAAGTCTGAATCTTACATGCTCTGCTCTGTAATGTTTGACTGAATGTTTATTTGTTCCTTTACTGAAGACAAATAAGAATCTCAAGTCATTATAGATCATGGAAATCCTCCAAGTCCATAACTAGTCATTCATCAGGTAACTTTACATTCTGTTGTCCAGGCAATCGTCAACAGACATTGTGACTTCAAGTAGCAGTCTGTAAGTTTTCCAAACAACACTTAATTTATTCTGTAACAGTTCTTAGTTGTACCATTACAAGTCCCTCAAAAGCTTCTTAATTTTACCAGTTGGAACAAAAACCTGACACTGGTGTCATCTAAAGACAGCTCTTTGGTGTGTTGGATTTTTTTACCATGTTAGCTTATTATTAGAATGCACTGAAGCGTCATGTTGGTTTTTAGCTGAAATCAAATACAATGTTATTTCTCCTCTACTCCCTCTTTTGATTGAAGAGGAATCAAAGCAATGTAGTTTATCCATCTCCCCTATTACACCTTCAAAGCAGTGCATGACAGACCTTGTAAGAGAGGCCAACCATCAAATTATTTGCCTAATAATAATAACAATAAAAAAAAACCCCTAAAAGACGACTGCAAAAGACACATCACCTGGTACAACTTGCACCCTGAAAACTCTTTACTAAATAACTTCAGTCTGAAACTACACTGGAAGAACACAAAATTGCTGTTAAAGAAGCTCTTTTCCTCAAACACACTCAAGATGTATATATTTCCATTCCTTCTCAAAAATAGATGTGGTATAATACCATTACAGTGGTTTTATTCATTCTTCTTCGAAATGGATCATGACAACACACAAACCTGTAATAAAGAATCTGTGGAATTTGTCCTCGTGTCTGGTTTGTGCCATTACTGCTCAGGCTGCACGTACTGAATGTGAACGTTACACCATCTGGACACTGCACTGTGGTCATTCCTCCGTCCCCGTTGGCAGTCCGGCTCCCGTAATTCCTCAGACGAACGGCGTATTTCACGTTTTCCTGAAAAAAGGAGAGCCAAAAATGTGATGCAGGGTTAAACAAGAAGTTAGGCTTCATGTTATTATGAAAGCTATTATTGTCAGACTGTCCAGTGTTACTGCATAAGTCCTTCAAAGCACTCTACCAATCAAATTAGCTGACAAAGATCCAGCATTTAACAAATGCCAGAGCTGTTCTGTGCTCCCAAGCTATGCGCCGTAAGTAAAATACTACTTCCAATTAAGTCAAGGTGTGTTCAGGTGCCCAGGAGAATTAGCTACCAAACTGCACACAAAAAGCTGGTCATTCAAGAATGTTTTAAATTACTAGGCAATTATAATATATTTATGCTATTATAAAAATTAAGATTTACTTTCTTTTTGCTGCTGAGATTTGAACTTTTCAGTTACAGGGTGAAACAGAGAACTTTGAAGACAAACACATGAAGAACTCATTTCATTCTGTATCTTCTGATCTTAGCCTTAACAAAAGCAATTCATAATTTTTTTTTGTCTATGCATTTAATGTTGATCCTTCTAGTTTTTGTTATCTAAAGTAGTAATTTTACTTAAAACATAATTTTAAAAAGTTCATTTACCTTCAGTGGCACAACTTTGTCAAGTCTGATTTCAGCTATGTCACTGGGAGAATCATCTGTGGTGTAAGTTCCTTTAACCAACTCTAACGATGTCCACCTATGAGAATGAGTTGAATCTCCAGTATGATCACTCTGATTCAAAGAAAAAAAGTCATTTTAATATATTTATAATGTAAATACATGACACATGCACATGCAATTGTGCATGCTGCATTTTCTTGCATAAACTGTTACACACAGTGCTACATAGAAAAGCAAGCTAAAAAAACCCCTTTCGGTCTCAACAGTAAAGCCTTTCTGCTAAGAAAGGTTAGTTTTCTATAGCAACCCACGCGTGCTCTTCAGAAGAGATCAGAACAGTCAGTTATGGAAAAACTGGGTGTGAAACAGCAGAGGTCTGTCTTCATTATGAGAACACACAATACAAGTTTTATGCTTCTTTAGAGAGAATACTTTAACAACACATGAAAAATCCATAGCTATGGCCTGACCATGCTGGTAGGCTACCCCTCTGTTCAATTTTTCATTTAAAATGTCTCCTTTGTTTCTTATTTTCTTTTGCAGTTTGCAGAGCAATAGCTGGTACTAATTTGCATTTAGCTCCAAGAAGTGAAAAGCCCACTATACACTACACTTCAAATATTATTTATAAGTAAGATTTCAAAGCAGTAACCAAGATAAGGACCCTACTGGGTATGGTATAGATTTGCAATACCACAAAAATTGCCACCACAAACAAACAAAAAAACCCCCTTGCCACCAGTGTATGTTTCACTGGTAGCCTAGACTGTGTAAGAGTATCACACAGAACATTAGGAGTTGGACAGGACTTCAAAAGATCATCTCGTCCAACGACCTTGCCAGAGCAGGATCACCTAGACTAAATCACACAGGAATGTGTCCAGGCAGGTTTTGAATGTCTCCAGAGAAGGAGACTGCACAACCTCTCTGGGCAGCCTGTTCCAGTGCTCTGTCACCCTCACAGTGAAAAAGTTCCTCCTAACATTAACATGGAACTTCCTGTGCTCCAGCCTGCACCCATTGCCCCTTGTCCTGTCACTGGCCATCACTAAAAGCCTGGCTCTGTCCCTCTGACTCTCACCCTTTGCATATTTATAAGCATTAATAAGGTCACCCCTCAGTCTCAATATTACTTTGTAAAATGAACCATGAAACACTCTTGATAACTGCTTTTGCTCACTGTTTTTAAGAATGCAGTACTCACATCATCAACCAGTACTTCCAGCTCATACTCGTGAATTCCCCCTCCACCATATACAGAAAATCCTACAACAACCACACCAGGTTTGTCGACAGAGAAGCATATTGCATCAGGGGATCCATTCCCAGTATTCCAGCTTCTTCCCTGACTTGTTTTAGTGAATCGGTTTGGAGTGGATTTGACAGAATGGAGAGAGTTCAGTCCATCAACCTGTAGAGAGTTAAATACAAGTAACAAAACAAGTTAATGACTAAACACTAGATAACTTTAATAAAGCAAAGTTGAGAGAGTTAAATTACCAAATTTTCAACTGGGTAAATGTTAACAGTCAACTGATAAAACACAAAGCTATCTACATAGGTGCCACTACTGGGGCTTCTTTTCAATATTGGCTCAAAAGTGAAAAGAAAGCAATTTCTGGTAATTAGGAATTAAGCAGGAATAATTAGGAATCTGATCCCTAACTTTTTCAACCATTTAAAAATCGATTTCATGAGATGGCTTAGCATAAAGGATAGCTTAACTGTGCTCTGAGTTAACATATTTCTGCTTTTGGTAAGGCCAAGATCAGATACAGATCTCACATAACAGCAAAAACATCTTACATTAACATGTTATCAGAAGTTAGGCTTTTTCAGTGGAAAAAAATTAAAAGTCTACTGCCAACAAGCAGGCAGGTGTGCCCTTCAGAAGCTGTGAGGCGACACAGCTGGGACAGCTAACCCAAACTTACCAAAGGGGTATTTCATACTATATGATGTCACGCTATGTATATAACTGGGGGATTGGCTGGGAGGCAGCACAGCTCAGGAACTAGCTGAGCATTGACTTCAGGTGGTGAGAAACTGTGCTCTGCATCACATGTTTTGTAGATACTTCTATCATTATTATTACTATTCTTTTAATTTTCTGTCCTATTAGGCCATTGTTATCTCAAGTTGTACCTTTTTTTGTTGTTTTTTTCCTCTTTTTGATTCTCTCCCCCATCCCACTAAGTGGGGGAGAATGAGCAAACAACTGTGTGGTTGTTTTAGCTGTCTTGCCAGGTTAAGCAGTTACACAGGTCTTTGATAAAATCAAATTAATTTCTATCATTTAACAGCATCACAGTGTCATAAAAGGGAACTTGTGTTATCATGAATCTCAGGACTTTACAGTTGAACTCAGTATCTCTGTCAATTTTTTAATAGAAAACAAGTGAACTAGAAAAACCCTCTAATAAAGCCTTGTAAAATATATCTAAAAATATAATATATATATAACATTGGATACATAAAGGAAGATGTGTGTAAGTAGTATCTGACATATAAAGGAGGAAGATAAAATGCATAAACAAAACACATTAGAAATTCTGACAGATGATCAAAAGCAGATAGGGTTAGAACTCATGAGGCACCCATCGTAACATCAGAGGCGGAGGTGCTCAGAGATCTGACACGGCCTCCACCGAGCACCAAACAAATACATTTTGAAAATGTGCAGACATGCATAAAAAAGGGCTCAAAAAAAAAAAAAGCCATCTTTTAAACAATTCAGTTTTCTTCAGCCATAATGAAATTGCTGATTGCCAAGACTATTTCCCTATTACAGCGTACACAGGCCTTTAAACTATGTTAAGCATCTGAAAGTTACTAAGGATTCCAGGATCTATGAAAGAGCTGCATACCTATGTAATGGCTGTCACAGCCTATATCACATTCGTAACACAGACTTGTCCTGAAATACTTCTAGGAATAATTTTACAGCAGCTTTACCTCAGATCCTAACGCCGATGCTGTAAGCTCACTCACAATACTAGCAAGCAACCCACAGGTATTAGAAACCAGGTGCGAAGAGAAAAGTTCATTTTCTCGCCTAAGGCTGTTCCGGACCGGTAAAACAACAATGACCAACATCTTCTCCAGCACCTCCCGAAAGCTAGTCATCCCTGAAACATTTTCTTCACTCTGAATTATAGAAAGAAAAATGTTAAATAGCATAGTTTCCTTAAAAAAAAAAAAAAAACAAACCCAAAACAACAGGTTACATTTCATTTATTATAAAAACTAGTTCATTACAAGTCAGCAGCTTCTTAAAAATGTCTAGAGGGTAAAACAAAATAATTCTCAGAGGTATCATATATCAATTCTTTGTAAAAAAACTCATCAATATTCTTAATTTCTAGAATGAGGCAGTTATCAACTTTGCTCACTGCACTGGAAAGCTATATAGATGTCCTTCTGAGGAGGGAGCCCTCCTTGCTACACTATTTACAATCATACGTTGGACTGCAACAGATGGTTAGCTACCTATGGAACTCTTCATATCACTGTCTTCCCCACTGTCTGAAGAGACATGCAGAAGCTTTTGGGTTTTTCTTTTAGCAAAAAGAATCTACTGTGCAAACAGGGAAGATAAAACCAGTGGTGGGATGATTGTAAAAGTTGTTCTTTATTAAAGGCAACTGTAAAAAACCCCACAAAACAAGCATAGGTACCTACTGTGTCTTCTACCTATCAGTGACAGCCACTGTTTTTCAAAACAGTTATCCATATCGAAGTCATTCCAGTGAAGGAAAAAAATGAGCTCTATTGATAAATACCAAAGGTTTGTCTTGCTCACCATTTTGTCTCCCCAAAATATCCTAGTAGTGAGCAGATGGCAAAGAAAATCATGCCAAGCAAACCTGTACTGATACCTGCACAGAACTCTTTCCACCTTTAGCAGTTATTCAAGACAGAAATATTATCTTTGCATTTAATAGCTTTTGGACAATTCTGTCTTAATCAACTTGTGTGGGTGCTTTCTATAGCCCATGAAAACTTTCAGAACAGTAACAGCCTGTAGGAAAATGTTCCACAGCTTAGCTCCATATTTTATGATGAGCAGCTAGCTTTTGAACTTACCTTTTGCTAAGGTCTCTGGATGCTCAAAAGTTTTATTAGTGGTGGACTAAACCATTATCTTTTATTTACATTTCATGCATCATTCACAATTTCTTAAGATCCTATCCCTCTTACCTTCTAAAGTGAAGAATACTATTTACTAGTTCCATATCATAGATCATCATCTTTACCCTTTCAATTCCTGTAAATCTATTTTGGAGTAATAGAACTGCAAAAATACTGCATTCAAGTGCCCTTGGAAATAATCTGGTCACCTTTGATTGAACTGGGCTTCCCTGGCCACACCTGCTTGTTGACTCCTTTAAACCATCTAGTTTCAGACAGGACTTCTTATTACCAAAGCTGTGTTGACTTTTCCTCAAATCACTGAACCCATCCACATGACCATTCTTGTGATCACGTGAAAAAGCTGAAAAATTGTAGCAGAATGTAGTACACAAGAGAAATCTCTGTTAATTAAATATTCAAAAGTAGCTAAGAAATATTTCTGCTCTGATATTCTCCAAACAAGAAATAACTGGAATATTTGAGCCCCAAACATGCAAACTGGATTAAATAAGAAGTTTCTGAAGCAAACCTTTTAGAAAGAAAACCCTCAGAAAAATTCAGCTACACCCTTATAAAGGGAAACCTTCAACTTGCACAACTGTTCCCTGTTGCAAAGTAGAACAAGTTGTTCAGTTTTTTAGAATATATCCTAACCTGACTAAGTTTTTCCATGTGTGCAACCAAGAGAGGAAAGCGATGAGCCAGAGCAGAGTCATTCTCAGTGCTGACTTGCTTGACCATGGATCGGAGCAGTGCCTCTCCATCATAGGCAATGGGGAAGATAGAGGTCAGTTTCACTGAAGTGTGGCACAGAGCAGACATAACAGCAGCAAGAAGCCGGCTGCTGGAGGTTTTGAAGTTTGCTTCCTGGATATCCTAAAAACATAAAAAGAAGTCAAGAGAATGGCACTGCTGCACTGAAAGTAATCAAGGGGGAAAATACTGTTGAAAGGAATTTTCCAGTTTTACAATGATTGTATAAATAAGGTAAAGAACTTCCTGTGCTGCTAGCTTTCCTGTGAATTTCACATTCTCTTCTCTCCTGAGTATTCATTTAGAGCTTTTAAACTGAAGTAATTAAAATTTGTTGGTTGACATGGTTCAGAATAATAATCCTACTGAAAATTAGTTTTGAAATTATGGCACCCTTTGAAGACAAAGCACTTATTATAATTCAACAATTTAATTAGAACGCTATTATTAAAGAACTGATTCTTCCTTGAATCAAAATGCTGAATGAATTTTCACTCAAAGAAGGAAATAGCTTACATCTCACTGCAACCAATGCAAGCAACAAGCCCGTTTACATTTGTGATGTTCATTAGAGATAGGCAAGATACTTAAAAGAAAGTTGTTGTTGACTGAATAATATTGCCAGCTTCTCATGTACTTTACTGGCTTAGAGCACTGTTGTAACATTTAATAATGAGAAATTACTCAAGTGTTACTCATGAGTATGAAGTGCCATGTACATGTTCCAAAGCAATGTGCAGCAAGAGCAATCACGTGTAAGGTATAGTCTCAACTCCGAAAAAGCAGGTGCTGACAGTTACCAGCACCACCATTTACTTCACTGTTGCAGAGAGCAGCTTGCTGCTAAGTGAAACAGAAGTTGCACTTGGACACTTTTTCTTAAAAAAAAGCTACCACACCAACAACCCCCAGTTTTAAAAAACCAAACAACACCCAAACCAGAGCAGAATCCAAGTTGCAAACCATGATAAACACAAAAAATGGAAAGAGATTTTAAATAGCTCCTCTTTGAGCAAAAGGGCAAGTTCAGTTGTAATATTTACTTGTGCCATTTCAACGTACCTGGTCCAAACAATTCAGCAGGTCACAAAGACATGCCCACTGGAGAGCTGGTGTTGGATAAAATGAATGGAAGCAAGCTGTGAATGTATTATGGCATTCCTGAAGAACAGCTTCTAAAAGACTAAGGGGCTGACTGAGATATCCTTGTGGATCATTGTCCAGCTTCACCATGCAGTGATCAACTCCCTCAGACAAAATTTTTCTTAGCAAGGTCCTTGTTTTTCCAATGCAATCTGCTAGTTTGCTGGTTTCTTCTACAACTGCCTTAGCTGTAGCTGGAAGGTTAAGCAAATAGTGTTACATGTACAAGAAATTAAAACATTTTCAGATTAAAATGCATGTTTTACATACAAGGAAATAACCAGAATTTAGCTAAATTAATGAATTTACATTCAGAAAAGGTAATTTCAAAAGGAAAACAGTGAAAGGAGTTAAACTAAATATATGCTGCAATTTAGTGTGAGCACTGTTAAACTAGAGGCATGAAAACCATATACTGTCTTTCAAATTTAAATTGTGCTCACCAAAGCAGCTACCATGTACTGAAATGGGAAAAAAGAAGGTACAAATAGTACAAAAGTACTCAAATGTCAAACCAAACAAGAAATACACATACAAACTAAAGGGTAAACTGGTAGTGTTGGACAGCTGGTTATGCAGGTAATTGCAAATACCTTGTTTCTGACAAGTCTCTTAATTGCTCCTATAAAACTGTCTGTATAAGCAATTCCATAGTACGCCCTACATGAATACTTAGAACAAATTTTGAATCTCCTGTAGATTATTATTTGCTGATAAAGACATGTCATGTTTAACCCAGGCTGAAACCGTAACAACAAGCACATTAAGAGGAATACCTGATATTGGATAAATTTCACAAGTGTAGACCCTCAGCAACCTCAGGCAGCAAGTACCCACAAAACGCAACCTTTCTAAATCTAGAAGAGTAGCGGTGTATTGGAATCCTTTAAGTCCACGAAGTTCTTCAACTCCCAGTACCAGTGTTGTCCAGCTCCAGTGAAGAATGCTCAATAAAGATTCAAAGCATTCCTATTTCAGGGTATGAAGGGGACAGAAGACAGATTTTTTTTTTTTTGTGTGTGTTAAACACAAAAACTGAACTTTCAGCAGAGTACTTGTATCTATACAAATCTACTGTACAGCACACGAATCCTAATTGCTTGAGAACAGAAAAGAGCACTGAGAATGTAGGGAACACCTAACCGTAACACCATGCGAAAAGCAATTTATAACATATGTTAATATTGAGTGTGTGGAAGCCTCTCAGTTATTTAAGAACTAACACCTGTAATACATATTTGTCACTATGTTTTACTTGCTCTGTCTGTATATCACTAGGGTAATGCCTACTTCTACAGAGTACATTCTTATCATAACAATATATATTTATCAGGGCTGTCTTTGCCTTTTCGTAAGCAGTAATGATCTGCAGGATCATGGGAACCAGATCACACTTACAGTACTTGACAGCTCAACAGAAACATGTATTTCTAGGATTTAAAAGATTTTCTTCTGGCCAGTCCCTTTTCAGTGGTCTGTAGGGACAGGACAAGGGGCAATGGCTGCAAGTTGGAGCACTGCAAGTTCCGCACCAACATGCGGAAGAACTTTTTCCCAGTGAGGGTGACAGAGCCCTGGGACAGGCTGCCCAGGGGGGTGGTGGAGTCTCCTTCTCTGGAGATATTCAAGACCCGCCTGGACGCTTATCTGTGTGATATGTCCTATGGAACCTGCTTTGGCAGGGGGGTTGGACCCGATGATCTCGAGGTCCCTTCCAACCCCTGTGATTCTGTGATTCTATGATTCTGTTTAAATTCAAAAGTTTGTTTCTATTATTATTATATGTTGGAGGTTTCATAAGGTTGTACCTCAGAAGGCAAACTACAAGTCCTTGGTATCAAACACCTTCAAGCTGCAGGTATACCTTCAACCAGCAATAATCAAGCTGATTGTTCCAAGTTTGTTACAGAATGCTAATTCTGGAGCCAGAATGCCAAAACTCTCCTCTTATCCCAATTCAGATCCATAGCGAGGAACAGCAGCAAGAAAATGGAGATTACAATGTGAAGTACTAAAAGCCACAGGAGTTCATAGCTTAATCCAAATATTTTTAAGCAAACATACTAATGTGTCAATAATATGACTGCTAAAAACACAAATTGTGTAGATAATACATTTCTAAAAGAAACCTGAACTTAAGATGATCACCCTGGTCATCAGAGAACACGGAACAAATGGAGAATACATAGACAAGAGAAAGCACGCTGGCCAAGAAAACTGGACTGTGAATGGAGGCAATGACTTCAATGTACCTATGAGAACACTGACAGTACATGTAATGCACTATAACATAAACCAGGATGGAACTGAAAATAAAATAATTACTGCTTGTAACAGAAAACAAAAGGAACTGTACTTCAAAAACATGAAGACAGAACTGGCCTTATTCTACATGGTAACACTGCATTTCAACTTAATGGAGTACTTCTCAAAATTTGATTAACCTCCTTGAACGTGAAGGACTGCAGACTATCTTCTATTAATAGATACAGTTCAACATGCCTATTAAAACTCCTTACCTCATCTTATCAAAGTTTTAATTAAATGCTATCAGATCCTCAATGTATACTGGAAAGCATCCAAGAAGATAAATCTCACCAATGGCTAATTAATGACAGTAATTTAAAAGCCATGGAAGAGAACATAATAGTAAAACTCCCTCAAAATTCTGAAAAGCTTGCTAGTATTAGTTTTTTGGCAGGGAATAAGGCTTGTACATTAAATACAAGTATGAATTCAACCTCACATCCTCCAAAAATTAAGTAGTTCACACATGAAAAGGAAACTAAATCTTATAAGCAAATACATTACTAGGCTCTGATCCTCAGGTCAATACCAAATATAGATTAAGTTTATATCTGAGATCTTCAGAAAAAACAAAAATTACAATGTTCCTTATATCAGAATACTTCTACTTGGTAAAGCAGACAAAAAAAGCATTAGTTATTTCCACATGTATGTCTCCCTGTTTTCTAAACATGAATGAACTTGCAAGCAACAAATTTCTTGACAGCACTCACCACTGAGACAGTTCTGGCAAAAGATCTCTTTAAGATGTGCACAGGTTCACTGGTTTGCTGTTTGCCTTTGGATGCACTGCCATCACTTGTTGGCAGCCTGGAAGAACAATTTAAGAACTGATTTGAAATTTGCACCACGATTGCACTGTTTATATTGTTCAAGTGGGAAAAAAGTTTAAGGTAATTATCCAATATTCAATTTCAGCAGAATTTCCTTCAGTTCCTAATACTTCTAGATCAGCAACCAAGTATCTTTAATTCTGTTTAACTGGCAGAACTGTGACAACTGCTACAGTTAAGGCCTAATTACATGTGAAGCTGTAACAAATATTTACTCTATTTCTTCAGACGACGTTTTTAAGACCAGAAGTGTTACTCCTCAAAGAATACTAGTTCACTGGTATGACAGGGCACATGTTCATTTTTGTCTGGAGATAACAAGACCCCCAATGTAAGAAGGACATGGAACTGTTAGAGCAGGTCCAGAGGAGAAAAGGTTCTGGGGGGGAGGGGGACGGACGGACGTTAGAGCAGTCTCCCAGTTCCTAAAGGGGCCCTAACAGGAATGCTGAGGAGGGACTTTTTAACAAGGGCATGTAATGACAGCATGAGAGGTAATGGCTATGCACTTGAAGAAGGTCAATTTAGATTAGATATAAGGAAGAAGTTTTTCCTGTGAGGATGGTGAGGCACTGGAACAGGCTGCCCAGAGAGGCTGTGGATGCCTCATCCCTGGCAGTGTTCAAGGCCAGGTTGGATGGGGATTTGGACAACCTGGTCTAGTGAAGGGTGTCCCTGCCCGTGGCAGGGGGGGTGGAACTAGATGATCTTTAAAGTCATGTTGGTATTAGGGATTTAATTCTTTTCTCAAAGACATTGTTTCCCCTACACGTTTCAGATACTGATTTCCTTAGCTTAATCCAGTAATAGTTTAATGAAATACTTGGTTACTTTAACAGGGTCTCTGTTTTAAAAACACATCAATAAGTTTTTCTAAATAGAGGTCAAAATATTACCTGTATAGTAACTGTGGGATCTGCCCTGCATTAACATCTGTACCATTATTTGATTTCTTGGAACTTTTAAACTGAAATACAACACTGAAAGAGAAATAATTCAATTATTATTCAAGAAATATTAGATCTCTTCTTTTGCATTTAAGAAATATATTAAAAAAATATATACCCATCATCTGTAGTAATAGAGGCCTGTCCATGAGATCCACAATCACTGCTAGGTCCTGACACTCTTGCCCAGGCTACATACCACCAACCAGCTTGGAGGAGTACTGGTTCATCAAACATCATTGCATACTTCTCTCTGGGAAAAGTTAATTTTGAAAAAAAATACATGTGAATTAGTTTTTAGATTAACCTTCAATGAATTGCATGTGGCTTATAAAATAAATTTGAACATTTATAGAATTAAGTGATTAATCCCAAATATCTATTTATATTTAACCTCTAAAAATATTTTGTTGAAAAGTATCCTAGTAATTAAAAAAAAGTAATTCAGAAGGACCTACAAATGCCTAAGTCTAGACTGATCTTTCATTTTTAAAAAAATCAGGTATCAAATGCCAAATACAGTAAGAAGAGATCAAATTAACAGACACAAACCCAGTAAAATTTAACACATAAAACTGCAAAGTATTCATTACATTCTTCTAATTCAATTTCATAAAAAGCTAGGTAAATTTTTGTACGCAACAAGAGCTTATACATAATTTTTTAGGAATTACCAATGAATATTTAAGTAATAGATTATATAGTTGGGGTATTGATATGGAAGAATTAAACCTAAACTAGTCAGTCATGGATGTTATGTTAAATTTATTTTCTAACAGAGAATGAAAAAGCAGCTGAAACATGGCTGACCCCAGCCACATGCACAAGACCTTGCACACAGTAACTGCTGGTATTCTAATCAGCTGAAGCACAATAACACCTCTTCTGGTTATGATCATTTCATACTGCACTAAATGTAATGATGAGTTGTTCAATGCAAATATGCATTTGTCCTTAGAAGCACCTTTCTGATGGAAATATTCAAAATAACTGCTGCAATGCTGTCTTCATCACAGGGAACATGAGATTTAACTCTGCTTTATAGAAGAGCAAGTGTGAGGCTATTTTTCCTCCTTTTAATTTAGTACCATAATGGCTTAGTGAAGTATTTGGTGTTTTACTACTTTACCCAACAGACTTTAAGTTTTACATCACTTTGCTACAAACTTGTAACAACATAGACTTTAAATCTGATTTTAAAATGTGTATAAGAAAGTAATGATAAAGAAGTAAGGAAAACATCTTACCTAGCAGCACAATCATATGCTAAAACATCTGTTTCAGCAAGAAGGTCTCCATCAGTCTCATGGTCTCCCCCATCTGGACCCAACTCAAACAACTAGTGAAATAAGAAAAAAGGTAAAATAAATCTTAGCTCCTAGAAACTTAATAGTACCACTTTTTCCTGCCTGGAATTTCTGGAAACTGTCTCCTGCTATTCTTTCCCCTTCCAAGAAGTAATGGCCAATTACTATTACTGACAGGCAAATTCTTATCTGGAAGTCAGGATTTTGTAATGTCATTAATGTTTCATAGCAACTGACATCGACATATATTTATGTCCAGATATACCCTTAAATGGAGAAACACCCTAAATCTTGTGGGGAAGCCAAATGCAGAGCATCTATAAAAGGCAAAGTTGAGCAAAAGGCGCAGGCTTTCCATCAGACTGAAGCACACTCAAGAGACACTCAACTTCTTTAATGGCTGCAAGTTGGAGCACAGGAAGTTCTGCACCAACATGGGGAAGAACTTTTTCACAGTGAGGGTGACCAGGGGGGTGGTGGAGTCTCCTTCTCTGGAGATATTCAAGACCCGTCTGGACGCCTGTCTGTGCAATATGAGCTAGGGAGCTGCTTTGGCAGGGGGGTTGGACCCGATGATCTCTTGAGGTCCCTTCCAACCCCTACGATTCTGTGATTCTCTGGAAGGGGATGGCTTGACTGTTTAGCAGAGGTAGTCAGTAAGGTCATAAATTCTGACTGGGACAGACGATTGTACCTTTTTCAAAAGAAACTGGGTTTCTTACTCAGCTGAAAGCCACTTCTACAGCTTGATCAGTTTGAAGAAGGGCCATGATACATGCCTATGACTTATCTTACAAATGCCTATTTAATACACAGTTTATCTATGGACTGGCAAATCTTATCTTGGCTATAAGCTAATCCTAGACAACCAGAAACAAACTGAAATAACACTACTCGAGCACTTGCTACCTTTTCTATCTAAAGATTAGTCATGCCTGCCTTTTTTTTGGTGTGTCTGCGTGTGTGAAGTTTCTTGGCTCTCCTTAATCATTTGCAATTCTCACTCAGTGTTAAACTAGAATAAAATACAACTGCTTATTTTGGATCTCCTGTTGCCTTATGCAAATATTACATCTAAGTGCTGTAATAATTCATTTCCCTAAAACAAATGTTAACACCTATTCAGGTGCAAACAGAAAAAGAAAACTCAATAACCCACTAAACTGACAAGTGACAATAACATTCTGAATACATATATACAATAAGTATCAGATAATAGATCCTTCCTTCACAATGGCTTTTGTGGAGTTTCTGAAATCCTTACTAAATGCAGGAACAGAAGGTACTTATCAAAAACTAGAGCTCTGTCATCACACTGTGTGTTTATACGAGCTTTTAAAATCCAAAGCATGGGCTAATGATTATTTATTCAAAATCAGCTCACATGCCCCAGTCCTCATTATCCTCACATTTGGCACCATGTAAAATATGTTTGATGTCATTTGCTCTCAGCTGAAGAATTCCAGCTGTGAAGCTATCCAGAAAAAGAAGTGGCAGGGACAGTGGGAAGCAGTGGCCCAGCTGGCACCAAAGGAATTCCAGCTACTGATAAGTGCTCCTTTTTCTTGTTTTGAGAAGCAGTCCCTCATGTATTCTGACACAGGATGTGATTCTAACTTGAAGCCCATACCACCAGTTTCCTGCAGGTGTACGCCTGAGCTTCATGTAAAAAGGTCACAGACCGATTCTAGTAAGACACCTGTAAGATGACACAGCATTTGGTAAAGGTAAGAATAGGCCAGTTCTTGACAATTAATAATAATTCCACTTCAGATCTCTACCTTCCTCATCTTATCTGCATAAGGTTCATTACTTCTCACTTCTAATATTGCTACTCGCTTCTAGTTCTATTACTAATGCTTTTCAGATACAGCAAGCCATTCATTCATCAAGAAATAAAATTAACCATGGCTTTAGGTGGCATTTGTAAAGTTCTTGTTTTGAAACTTGATATTGCTTAAAATTAAATTAAAAAAAACTTACCTTTATTTTAGCAGTGTATTCACCTCTACCTCCAAAAAGACCAAGACCACCTAACAAAATAT
This sequence comes from Zapornia atra, assembly GCA_013400835.1. Classification (NCBI taxonomy): domain Eukaryota; kingdom Metazoa; phylum Chordata; class Aves; order Gruiformes; family Rallidae; genus Zapornia; species Zapornia atra. The sequence goes on from VZTU01008664.1 coordinate 55,526, forward strand.
CAGTATCAGCACAGAAACGGATAGCTTCTACTGAGTGGGCTGAATAACCCCAGCCTCCTCCATGACCTGAAGAGAAAAAAAACCCACCCAGATATAGTTAATATGCCTTAGTCTTTTATTCCACAAGCCTGATCATCTCATGCTATAAAGTTTAGGTGTCTACATACTTTCAAATCTGTTAACAACACTATAGTCTTCTTTAGAATAAACTTTCATTACTGCTTGAGTCTCCTCTTCTGTATTTGCTACGCCCATTTTTAAGTCCTGCATAGCTGCCAAAGTATCAAGACAACCTAAAAGAAAACAAAACCAAAAACAATTCAACATTTTTCACTGTTGGTTACAATTAGTGAAATAGAAATGGATACTAGTTAACAAGATCAAAGCTACCTAACCTTTTTGTCCTTAAACCACACTTTAACAGGTATCATCATAGCTTTGATTAGGTCAGGGCTCACTGCTGTAGAACCTCAAGGTTCACTACTGGAGATCAACTGCTTTTAATTTATTCAGGAGAACAAACTGATCACCCTTCACAACTGGTGAGCAAGTGAGCTAAAATAACTTCCAAAGCTGTGCTTTGAAGCGCTGGGTATGCTGCATATGGTTAGTTTAGAGATTAACACAGTGGGATTTTTTTTGTTTCGGTACAACTTTTTAGACTATAAAAGGAACTTACATTACTCTTAGTAACCCATTATACAAAACTCCAGAGTAAATTCTAAATTTAGATACTGCTCTTTATAATAAAAAGAGCACGTTTTCCTGTCTTTTTGAGGCTTCAGGCAAACTTAATAGTACTGACTTTACTCTGCAGACTGTCCAAAAAGATCATCTAGGAAGGCGTCTGACTTTATTCTGCTGACCTCTAGTAGCAGGTTCCATCAGAATTCTAAAATCCTCTAGCATCAATGTTTATAAATATCTTAAGCATGGGATGTAGGGGGAATTGGACAACCCCTTTTCAGTGGTCTGTGGGGACAGGACAAGGGGCAATGGCTGCAAGTTGGAGCACAGCAAGTTCTGCACCAATATGGGGAAGAACTTTTTCACAGTGAGGGTGACAGAGCCCTAGGACAGGCTGCCCAGGGGGATGGTGGAGTCTCCTTCTCTGGAGATATTCAAGACCTGTCTGGACGCCTATCTGTGTAATATGAGATAGGGAACCTGCTTTGGCAGGAGGGTTGAACCTGACTCTCGAGGTCCCTCCCAACCCCTACGATTCTGTGATTCTGTGATCATTGAGGTGGCAGAAGATAAGTATTTTTATTTAAAAGTAAGGCCAGATCAGGTGTTAAAAGCAATGGCAAAAGATTACAAAGCAACTCAAAAAAAGGTCAAAAGGTCAGAAAGCTGTTAGATTGTAATGAATGTATACATTAAGTAATGTTTATTTTATCTAGGCTTCTGACTCATTAACTGTAAATGTATACCTAGGATGTGCAAAGCTGCATGAGATCTGGTGGTTAGAGCTTTGGAACCTGTTGGTAGAGCAAGTTCTGGACTCAAAATACTACACCGGGATTGCATGTCTGGAGCTGAGGGAAGTCTGGAATCAGCAACTACTGCATTGTAACTCCACAGTTCCCTAGCATTTGGTCGAAACCTAGAGCAAGACAAAACAGAGTAAAAAAACCACCTTTCACCTACTAAAAAGTTACCAGATTTTTTAAGTTCTATAAGCTACTTAATGTAACTCTTAAAATTGAGCATCATTACACCCAATACATATAAAACTTTACTAGCTTAACATACTGGCAAATGGAAAGACACAAACACGTTCTTATCGTACTTCAAACGGTCATATTATGGGCTTACAAGTTTCAGATAATGTTAGACACTTTTCAGAGCTAATAAATACAAAACCAGCATAATCCATTAAGGAGGATGAAGTAACTAGCAAAATACTAGATAGAATGGCAAGCGTGGTCAAAAATGATAAGGTTGCCAAGTGAAAGTAAAAGGGTTACTCACCTTCAAGTAAGAGTATAAAGATCTTGAGAAATCCAACTTATTTTGTTTGGGCTTTTTTTAAAGGGACAACACCACCTTATGAGCATTTAAGGGATTATAATAAAGGGCATCATAAATAAGGGAATACAGAGACTTTCCATACTATAGATTAACATGGAGAAAAAGAAAATGGTAGTTTTTGATATCACCATGTAAAAGGAAGAAATAGGTAGAAGACAAAGGCCAATGGGAATGTTTTAAAGTATAAACAGAATTTTTGTTTGGCACACCCCTAAAAAAATCTAAACGGGGCTAGGTGGTCTAAAGGAGAAAGAAAAGTTTTAAATAAAAATACTGTAAGGTACCATATGTTTTTAGGATTCCAACTAGTTAGCAACATGCAAGTTTATATACACACAGATACACATGAAATTATTTAAGCACTTGAATTTCACCACTAACTGAAAAAGTCACAAAGCTGTGAGGAAGTTCTTTAAAATCTATATAATCAAGAATGCTGCCTCTCTCTGTAAAGAGAAACTGCCTCCTTCATTTAAACAGACATGAATAAAACCACACAGGAATAACACACCAAATAGTTCATAACAAATAGGCATACTCATTAACATCTGTCATCTTTAGGCTGCTTTAGTATTTTCTATTAAATGAGAATGGCATGCAACACAAATCAATCTGCAAACTCACAGAATCCATTCTTCAGTTAAGTATTTAAGGTCTAGATATAGCTCTATAGTCCCCAAAATTTTGCAAGACAAGAAAATGCCTCAATCCATGTTTACCCATAACAGCTTTAACAGGCGACTTTGTACTTCCTCAAGCTGAATAAGCACTTTAGCACGTTACATCAAGCTGAGTGTCATCACCTCTCCTGAAATTTGCTGCTTTCCCACAGCTATTGATAACTGGATTTTTTGTAAATCGAGTCTTTCAGTGTGTTTTAATCATGCTTCTAATATCATGACTGAGAGCTTTAAGGTTGCTACTCTTCCTCATATCAAATATCATAACTTAAGAGCTGGGACCCAGCTAATGAGATTCAAACAATCCTGGGGATATAGTAATGCAGGACTATTTTAATACAGTGAACTTCAGAGGTCACAAAGGAATATGCCTAGCAAATATACATGTTTTAATGTTAAGTTTCTATTCTTGAATCTCAATTTTGAATTAAGACCTCCAAAGTAGGATGCAAGCAGCCTATGGACGTAATTATCTTTTAAACATATGAGCCTACATGATACTCTTCCAGATGAATGCAGGACTAGCTGGCATCCTGCTTTATTCTAACTGTGATTATTTTTGTTTTGCCTGTCTTTAAACAGTTTAAACATCATCCATCATTTGTACTCAGACGACAGTTCACATTTCTCTTGCAAATTCTGGCTAACATAGATATTAAGTCATTATAGAACTGGGTGTTATGTTTCTGTTTTGGTACAATAGTTTACGATCTATGGCTGCTCAGACTCCACTGAAAACAACCACCCTTGAAGACTGTGAAATAAATACTATTGTATTTGGAATGTCTATGCTGTCTTTACTTTGACCTCTCAGAATGTCAGAGCTGAAGAGAGTATCATTACTTCGTCCCTTCCCCTATGAAAGTCTTAATCACTAATGCCTGGGAGATGATGAAGATTTAAGACACAAGATTGTGGAAGCTGGATATGGCTAAAAAATTAAGATATTCAGTAAATTTTTAAGTAGATGGAAGAAAGTAAGGGAAAAATTGAAAGAGTAAATAAGTAGATTAGATTTGGGTCCCTTAAACTTCATTTGACTGGAACTGAGAATGATGCAAAAATAAACAAGATAAAAAACATTCAGGCAAGAGAAGATGTTTCCTTTTGTCTTACCTGAACAAATCATCCAAAAAATGTGAAAGAAGATAGTTGGAAGACTAATTTATTTACTAGGGAAATTAGCATAATAAAATCTCCAGCCTCCCAGATATTTTTAAAGCATTATCTATACTATGACTTGAATAGCTATAATCCACACTTGCCTCCAAATAACATCATAGACAGGATCCAGACACACACCAGAACCTTGAAGGTCTTCTTGCTCAGAATCATTGAATGTTTTGCAACTGCCATCTACTTTGTTTATCAGAAGACATTTAAAAGGAGGAGGTTCTGATATTGAAGCTGGTACCAAACCTAGATCAGGGAGCAAAAAGAGCAGAAAAACATGAAGACTCCACTCCTTACATAGCATTTTCCACGCATTAAGTATTAATGTAGTAGGGAAGAATAGTGATACTGCTACAGCAAAAAAATAAACCATGGTCATTATTTAAGTGCAAGAGAAGTTTAGACTTTTATACTCCTATTTCAACAAAACTACATTTCTAAAGGAGCTAGGATCACCACGTGCAGTGTAGCTAAAAGGTAAAAATACTGTAATTCCCTCCATTCAGTTTTGACTTGCTCTTCTATTACTTGGCATAGCCTCAGCTATTTTTCTCCAAAAGTTCTATAACCATTTAAAATATTCTAGAAGAGTTCTTGCCTATTATGTGTCTGCTTGCAAATATCTCTGATGTAGCAAGCACATGAGAGTTGATGAGAGCTTCATCGATGCGGAGAAAGGTCTGGTCTCCACTCGCTCCGATCCACGTCGCTTTGCGTCCGTATTTAGAGCCTATATTAGGCATGGGTGCTGGCTTTGCATTCCAGTAGGGCATATCCAGAATTGGTCTACCAAGCTGACCTTTCTATAGAGAGAATGCAAGAATTAGTAAGTAACAGCCATTAGAAGTCTCAAAGATTAACAAATTAATTTGATAGTTTCAACATAAAACACCCTAGTAAACTGGCAGAGAGAGCTTCCCACAAAACTAGTGCCAAGAAGCAACAGCTACTGTAAGTGAAGCATTACTCACTTAAATACAAGAAGTCATTGACAGATGTTGTCCTCCCTATTCAGTTAGGCTTTTGAGCAATCTTTATTTTTAATGGAACTCAAATTCTCCATGATGGATAACACACCTTTCCATCTTCAGAACCAAATACAGAAACGTTTCCCTCAATACTGAATAGGTGAGCGACTTCAGTGCTAAGCAAGGAATGAATTGATGAAGGAAAAACCCCAACAACCTAAACTCAGATTCAGTCTAAATTCCACTCAATTCTGAATTTACATGGACTGTAAACCTTACAGTGCAAACAGGTCTTAAAAGTACCTAGAAATCGATTAGCACATCAAAACTGAGCGAAGAAGAGTATGAAGTACTGAAGTAAGCACTTCTGCACATGCTCATTTACATCCTAACCTGGCTATGTCAGGCCTTATCTCCTATAAACAACTAGTTACTGAGAGATGTGCCAACAGTTCTTATACTGTACGTATATAGTAAGAAGTGCTTCAATAAACCTGTTCAGACTCCATTTACCTCACTCAGGCAAAGGAAATTCATCGCAGGCTAATGGAATCAAGGTAAGGGAAAAGAAATGTGCACATACAGCAAATGTCCTCTCTCTCCAGCATGTTACTCGTCTCTTTCTACACCACACTGCATGTAAGCAAACTCAGAGAAGGTATTTTCAGGAAATGCTGCTTTTGAGCTTGCCCTGACTTTATGAGGCTTTCAAGAAAATGTCAAGTATTACATAATTCAAACAGGTGGTCTAAACATGGTCTAAATTTATATTTCTCCTAGAAATATAAAAACCCTCAGTCAATAGTCCAGGGTTTTAAATCCTACTTCTGAGAATGAATTTGGTTTTTCAGAGGCTAAGTTTCTCTGCAAGTCAACAAAGCATAAACTTTTACATGTACAAGTCACTTTTGACTAAAATAGGGACAAGAAACCTCTCCAAGCCTGAAAGGCAACAAAATATTACCTATGTAAGAGCCATCTTGTGGCACACAATTCAAAACCTGGTTTTCCAATCCTAAAACTTCAGTCTTCACCTTTTTCGTTTTTTTAAATTATTGTTATTTAAAAGATTTCAAAAGGTACAATTTCTCTTATGTTGTGTTGGGCAGTGGAGAGTTGTTGAAGCTCAACACCTATATTCCAGATTTTGCCAAAAAGGGGGAAAGTAGAAACAATAGATGACTCTGGAGACAATAAAGTGAGGGGGTATTGGCAAAGGAAGCACAAAGGCTTAAAGCAGGGCGAATGGGAACTAAATTATGTTTAAGTGCTAATTTAATGAATACAGAAATGGATTCCACATTGACATAGGAGAATACATGCTGTGCAGACATGAGAGAAGAATTATGCTGTGTTATAACGAGCAATAATCTCTCCTGAAGTCTTAGCATAGTTGCTGCAACTCATTGTCATTTCTAAGAAAGAAAACAGGACACTTTATTCACGTTTTTTAAACCAGACACAAAAGATATGCAGAAGTCGTGAGTGGTTCTATAAAAGCAACTATAAGCAAACAGTTTTGATAGGTCTTTTTACGATACATTAACTACTAGCTTATTCCCATAAATAAGTAGTATTATTCTCTTACTGAGAAACTTCCAAACGTGAAAACCTGGCCATCCATTAAGAGAATAGCTGTATGGTTGCTCCCAGCAGTAACTTGTGTGCTAGGGCCTGGTAACGCTTGCACCAAAGTGGGACATCCCCTATACCAAAATAAATGAATTTTGTATCAATACATGCCTGTGCAACATTTAACACATACATGAGTATTACAAGGATTTCAACCACTGCGAAACAGTCACCATGTTAATACACTATATGGCACCAGAATCAAGCAACATCTCACATCTTAAATGAATGTAGGTTTGAAAGATTGTACTGGATACTTAAGCTTATGCCCTCTTGTTACAAGCATCCAGATCAAGTACACTCCCTTTTCAATTAAAACACAGAAATTAGCATAGAATAAACCCAGTTATTTAATATAACGTTGTAAGATTACGTTAATGTTACTGTAGTTACACTAAAATACATATATTTATATAAAATATATTGCATTGAACTGTAAAACAAAAAAAAAATCTGTACTGAGGATGTTTGGCAAGCACTTAAAATGTTGGGTAAGCACTTAACAATTGCATTATGAAGCAATCAAAACCTTATGTTATTTGGACCCTGGTACAACTACCAGAAGTAATACTGATACATCCATCCCGAGATCACTGTCCAGGGAATTACAGAAGACAAGGTCTACCCACCTCCATCAGATTTCTAAGGAAGAATAAGGCATTAAAAAACCGTTCTCCATCAAACTCAGACTCAAGAAAGAACAAAGCTCTCCAAACTGTTTCCCAGAAAGATCTGGAAAAGTCTAATCCATGTCATTCCCAAATATGGACAGGTATAAGAATTTCCCATTCCAGTAAAAATAAAATAAAAAAAAATCCTATAGTACAATCACAAAGCAAAGAAAGAAAACATATGATCACTTCAAAAAGCAATAGCAGAAACGATGAAAAAAGTGTGAGATACAACTTTTATATCAACCCCAAAGCAAACAAGTACCCACAACAACTGTAAAAGTCTTCAAATCCCATAATGAATGTCTACCCAGACTTAAAATTTATTGTAGACTTAGAAAGGCTGTGTATTTAAAGAACAAGTTATTCCCAAATAATGCTGTGTTTGGGAACTATTACCCCAGAGAGTAGTATTAGTTAAACTTAATTTTTAATATACACGTTCAAAAGTAGGTTAATCTAAAATAGGAACCAGTTGTCTTCTACTGGAACTAAAAGCCCACAGTTAACAAGCAATCGTTTAGCAGCTGATGTGCAAAAAGATGGATTATTTACATGTTCTGGTTTTGCCTGAATTGCAGGTAAAACAGAAGTCAAGAAAGTAGGAGGAAGAAGAGGCATCATGTGTTCAGTAGGGGAAGGGTAGATGGGAAGATGATAACATAGGGAAATATGGAACAGAGGAACCAAGCATGGATACAGGTTGACAACCTAAGGAGGGTGATCATATATTCAGAAAGAAATTATTACTCCATGGTGAACATAGCTTCCACTGGGTGTACTTTCCCACTCTTTCCACTCTAGTAGGAATGGAGAAACTAATGCACAACATGACGTTTCAGAAAGATCTTTATTGGTTTTGAGATCTTTGTTCAGAATCCTTTATTAGTCTACAGGCGCATGGGTTTGAACATCAGCAGGTTTATACACAGACACGCAGAGTAAAGTTCAGCAGCACCCATGATGAAATATTATAAAGTAATGGCAGAAACTTTGTATTTGCCACCCATTAACTTTAAGGAACATCAAAATGGCACTGAAGCAGAAACAAAACATAATTAAGAACTAATCCAAAGGCATTCCTGTTAAAAGGAAATATTTCTATTCCAGGTTTGTTTTTTTTTTAACCCACTTCCTAAAGATTATGATACCTGGAGGCATAGAATTATCAATTCTCTGTTTTTTTTAAAGAAAGTGAATGTTTCATTTCTTTGATGCATAAGCATTAAGCTATTATCACCAAAACTATTTATCTTGATGCTATTTTGCCAATTGAATCTATCGGCAATATTATAATACTCCCTTGACAACAGCAAAGCAAAAATGGTCAAGCAACTAATGTAGAGATCTCTAATATGTTATTCTCTTAAACAGCTCTTTTATTAAGATTGCCCAGCTTTTGGAATGGTCATCTACAATATATCAGCTCAAGAAATGAACAGGAAAAAGCTTAAGACGCTTAACGGTGTCAAAAAGAAAGTAAAATTACAGAAAAGTAGTTTCCACTTCATAAAAGGATGAGGAACTTGGAAAAGCACAGTGAGCTAGTTTGGCTGATGTATATGGAACTTAAAACCTGTGATACTATTTCCCTATGCCTCTGAAACTCACCACAGAGAAATCTTAGCATAGATACTTAAGAGTGCCTCTGGACAAAGTTTTGACAACCAGGATTTCTCTATGTGAATGGGAGAAAGCAAGAAGCATTCATCTGGGATGGAGTTGAATTACACACTTGTGCCACAGATTCTTTGGCTCCTGCATACTATACTGGTACTTGACACAGGTTGATCACAGATGACCAACCTCAACTGTACAGAAAGTAACCTGAGATCCCCTAGGAAAACATAACGCTGGTGAATGAAAAGCAGTAGATGTATATGCATCAGCTAACTTAGGAACCTGCAGAAGGTCCAAATACATTTTGGCTGTCCACACTGAAACCCTCTTCCGTCTGGAAAGGGAAGCATTTCTGGTAGTGTCTGTGTGGTCTTTTAAGAAATTCGACCCGCATGAACTGTTCCGGCAAGAGCTGTCCGTGGTACTTATCCCGGCAACAGCTGGCTGCCTGGTCACTTGGGGCAGCTGACCGTGGTGCTGGAAATTCAGGTCCACCACGGGCTGTTATGGTGTAGCAGGTAAAAGGAAATCAGTAGTAACTCCTGCCAATTGTAGACACGGTTGGGCAGTATAGAGTTTAAAAGAAAACGGAGAATTTTAGAGGTAACTGGAAGTTTGGTGAATAGATGTAAATAAGACCTGCTCTCTGCTGCTGAAATAGTCAGTCCATGCACCTGGAAACATGGTCCCATCAAAGATGAGAGAAGGCATTTTTTTTACCCCCCTAGAGATATTAATAGGATATAGTCTCTACACTTTTTCTTCACATAGAACCTAGTTCACTCCATGGAGTGGAGTATCCATCTCTAGAGATCATCACACACGCCTGGATGTTGTCCTGTACAGCCTGCTCTAGGTGATCCTGCTCTGGCAGGGGGGTTGGACTAGATGATCGCCAGAGGTCCCTTGCAACTGTTATAATTCTGTGAGTGTCCTGGAAGTTCTGCTTGGTTTTCTTCCATTTTACTGTAGTACTTCTGGAAGCAAAATCACATCAGGATTGTCTTACTTCAGTTGCTCCACTTCTGGAGCTTGAATTGCAAGACATGTTACTTTTCACCCAGAGTAAATAATGCAAAGCATTTTCTGCTTCCACTGAGTTTCTATTCACTGGAATCTAGTTTGACAATATAAGCAGACGCTGACAAATCTTTCATGTAGCAAAAAGCTCGTGAACATCTGCCACTGTGGAATTTACAACAGAAGGCCTAAGCAGGCTAATTTGATAGCTCTGGCATACTGATACAGAAAAAATAGCCTCCAGGAATTAGATCACATGCATTTTTAACTGGTCCACCTGTGAATGACTGAAATCTTTGCTGGACAAAAAAAATATAACACCACCTTGTGTGTATTTGCTTGTTTCTCCACACCATTTCAGTCCTATTAATGGTTTATTGAGAATCACATCATGTTGTTCTCATCTGCTGTTTTGCTTGCTTATGTGTGTAAAAAGTAGTTTGACATCACTCTACCTCATGTAATATGCCTTGTTGCTACTGAAGGAGCAGGAAGAATGTGTAGCTTTTACCGTACACTAACAGAGTAGTCCAGAATCCCCTAAAGGAAAAAGACATGTCTAGACAAGTAAACAGGATTCCAAGCAGTTAAATATTTTCAAGATTTTTTTGAAATACAGGAAAGGCTAAGTCATCAGTTGCTGCCCAGGAACTTCCATCACTGCTTCATCTGGCAATGCAGATGGGTTCCTCACCTTGAATGAAAGTGACAGTTCCTGCAATTTCCTTGATAGTTCCTATTTTAAAGAGCTCTGGTATTTAGATTTACTGGCTAGACTACCTAAATATTATTTCCTTTCTTTTTCCCCTCCTCTCCTGGAAACACAGTAGAGGATCAAATCCTGGATTCAGGAGGTGATGGTCTTCCTGAGGTCAATACAGGCAATGTGACACACTGCATGACTGACATACCACTGACCTGGCTGTAGCTGGCCATCTGAGCACCACTGCGTCCCAACTGATGTGGAACTCTGCATAAGGGTTCCCTGTATCCTTCTCTGAATCCCTTACTGTGAGGACAGAGGAGAGATCTCTACTTAAAGCTGGAAAAAGAAGTACATCAATGAGGAAATCATCATTTGAATGATGGTGCTAAACAGCAATATAGTACTATAGCCAGTTCTCATGCACAGGACATTGTCCAAACTTCTTCCAGGCTTTTTTCAGACACTCTCTAAGGTTGGTTGTAGAATGATCCAAAAGGTCAGTGCCAAGTTGCTTGTGCTTTCTCAGCTTCTAGACCCGGTCAAGCACTATCATTTGGCACAGGATTTTTTTTTTCCTGTTGTCTTCTAGGATCTCACTTGGAACTATATTTAGTCTCCACTAAATAAGCAACTGATGTGGGGTTAACTGCCTGAAATTCTGACAGATCCTGCAAGTAAGTTCCAATGCCTTCAGAAAAGCCAAAACTTATCCCATCAAAGTTAGAAACAGGAGATGGTAAGTTATCAGCACAAATGCCACTGCTGCTTGTACCTCTTCAGTCTTTAAGACAGAAACTGGCCTTACTCTAGTAGTGACTTGCATTACCAGCTGAAGCTTGGAGTAAGTATCCAAGAATTTCCAGAACTAAAAAAAACAGAAAACTTCATCTGCGATATGGCTCTATGATAGGCAGAAACCTTCATCTGTCCAATGCAAACTGAGTAGGGGTAACAGTTTAGAGCCTACCATTAGGCACAGCAATCAATACAGAGTTACACTTCCAGTAAACTTTCTTCCTTCCTTCTCCCTGTTATTTAGAAAAGCCAATGAAAGTTTTAAGATGATGAAGTTTTCTTCTGAAACTTGACAAAAGAAATTATTTGGAAGTCTCCAAAGAGATTAGGAGGATAGATGTTCAGTAATTCTCATCTCACTGCTGCAAGAGAAATGACAGAACTGAAGACAGGTCATGGATGCTCCCATCTGTATCACTTTTACAAAAGGATACTGGGCATTACAGGACATACACAAAGCCTCAATAATTCCTACTATTCATATTCCCATCTTACGTGTTTTATGCACATGCCCACAGAACATTATTACATTTCCTTCTATGGCAGGACACTGATTTTTTTACTTTAGTGACTAGGTAAGATACTAATGATGAGGTTGAGCTTCATATTGAAGACACTTATATTTAACTATCTGTGTTCTCACTGTAGTCAATGGAGATCAATCCCATGAAGTTTACAGAGCTACTGAGCGCACCTAAAGTCAGTAAGTAGTGGGTGGTTAGTCAAATACCTCTCCGTACACTTGTTGACTTCTTTATTTCCACTGACAGAAAGAAAGCACACAACACACTCATGCTGACATCCAAAGTAAGGGTCTACAAAATGTAACTGAGACCCAAGCTTAGTGACTTAATTTTGGAGATTAATAATACACAGAAATGAGATTTCATTATAGCTACTGCCAATGGCATAATAGAAACCAGTTAATCTAAGTTTACAACAAAATACTGGTTACATTATTTCATATGTGGTATTTTACAGAAATGGTAAAATCTTAATGAGATTTCAATGTCATCCTCATGTATATAGGGAGAAAGGAAGAGACAGAACCAATTAAAACTGAATTACCAAAGCTATGCTAATAACTAAACACAGAAGTCTTCATGTATTAAGCTAATTACTTACAGTACAATAGTGTTGTTACTACCTATATCCAGGCGGTTACAGGGAATAAGTGCAGAGCTTATCAACTTTATTTGGACAACACTGGAGTTTTCACACTTGCTAGCTACAGAGAAACAGAAATTTAGTCACTTTTTATGCAGCACTACCACAATATATGACATAGTTAATTACCGGCTCACCTGGAATTAACATCGCCGTGTCCAAGTTGCCCATGCTGCCCATATCCAAATGTGTAAACGTCACCATTCTCCATCAAAACCACTGAAAAATGAACAAAAAAGAGTATTTTTCTGACACACACATTAACATGGTACAGCATCAGTGCTGGTTAGCCTTTCTGAGCAGCTCAGTTCATCTGTACTGAAACACTAAAGGATCTGTACTACATTCCACAGCCCATCACAGTAGCATCTCTACGCAGGGGTAGAGATGTGGCATGCAGATATTTTCAAATGACTCAAAATTGCTTAAAAGCTCTGATTTAACTCAATACATGATACTTACAGTCCTTTTCACTGTTGAAGTACAGTGTAGAAGGCTACAAAATTATACTGCAATCTTTTCAACCTTTAACACTCCTGTGTACATCCTTATTGAAAATTAAACACAGAACAGTGAAAACACAACAACATAAAAAAACCTCACAGCCAAAAATTATACACAATAATTAACATAGCTTCATTTGTTTTTACCTGAATGGTGAAATCCACAACTGACTTGTACAGCTCGCAGTTCACAGTCAAAGCGGACAGCCCCGGGGGGATAGGTTGTAATTTTGCTGGCATCCTTCTCACCTCTTTCTCCACTTCCATCTATAAACAAAGCTTACAATGATATTCCATGTCTTCCAAAAGAGTTACATCCGAAGACTGATTAGAACAGTAACAGTAATTCCCCACCCTGCCATTTGTAAGGTAGGAAAGAATTCTCAGAACAGTAAGAAAGACAGGTCAAAATGTGATCTCAAAGTAGATATAAAAAGATGACAGAAATTCTGCTTCTAAACAACCTACCACGAAGTTACACACTTGAAAATATCACATTTTCCAAAGCAGAAACTTCTGAAGAACAGACAAAAGTGACAGAGAAATACAACCAACTCCAGACATTTTGCTTAACGTGTACTTTTCTTCTTCAATAAAGTAGCATTATGAAGTGGACAGAAAGCACTGGACAAACTCATAAGGCACAGCCTGGTCTATTTTATTCAGCTGCTACTTGTAGTCAAGAATCCTCCTTAACAACTTGGCCATCTAGCCAAGTTACATTTTAGATAACTAGCAATTCCTTATGCAGTCTATTTCTAACAATGCCGATGTAGTCACTACTCGCATGTCTGTTTCCTACGGTGCATTTTCAGACTTCTGTGTTTTCTTTTAGCAAGTATGA